>VXBW01005613.1:233760-277399 GCA_013400375.1 Thinocorus orbignyianus | reverse complement strand
TGTGTGGTGTGGGGGGGGGGGGGGGGGGGGGGGGGAGGAAAGGGAGGGCAGGGTTCATAGAATAAACAAAGAGTTTATTGTGTCAAAATCTTGCAGTCCCCATACCCAATCTTTGGCATCAAAATAATGGCTGAGATGATTACCTGTTTTCACCATTTCTGAGTTTGATCTGACCTCTAACCTGAATCATACATGTCTCAATTATGAACCCTTTAAACCATGCAGCCTTAGAGTTTTCAGGCTCTGGTTCAATTTGATCTCTAGCAATGATGGTGTTTCTGGACATTGGATTGAGGTGGAATTTGCTCCAGTGTTTAATCAATTGTAAATGCTATGTATTGTGTCATATATTCCACTGCTATCTTAGCCCTTAGACAGATGAAACAATGGGATTTAATTTCCCTCTAATGTGTCATGGTGAAAACAACGTCAGCTGTTTAAGATAAGAATTAGGGAAGATTAATGCCAAGAATGAAACAAGACTAGGGATTATTAATCAGTGCTTTTTATAGCACCATTTCATGATGCTTTCAAGAGCCAATGGGAGATGATTTCAAAGTGTCAGAATTAACAGCCATAAAGAACTCTGGAAGAAAAAAAAATAATAAAAAATCACTCGGGGCACTATACTGCAATAACATGTGCTTGCAATGCCATAGAGGATAGACATGTTTGAACAGTGTTATCTTGCATTAGTGAGAGTAGTGGACATGCAGATATATGAGTGGTGTTAAGGAAGTCTAGCTTCGGGCTCCTGAACTTGGTCTGAAGCTCTGCTTCCAAAGGTGGTTAGGCTCAACTTTCATTTTTCTAATACACACAGATACAGTCTGAGTTGCCTCAGGACATTGCTCACAGCCACTGTCTGAGAATGAGTTGGTTCTTCCCTTTTCTTTGGATATTTCTTTTTTTATTGTTATTATTTTTCAGTGAATATTTTTCAGTCTTGTCTCTACTCAAACTAACTCCTCAATTTGACTTTTCCACCACTAGAACCCACATATGGCTATGAATATGAACTCAGCAGATCAGCAAGTAAAATGTGCTTTTAATTCACTGAACTCACTGGAATAAAGGATTTGACCCCAAACTTTCCTTCTGGTTCATCTTTGTACAACTTGGTAAGGCACCTTTTCCCTAGATGAATCCCACAGGGTCTTGCTCCTCCAGTCATCCACCAAATTCTTTTCTGGGGTCTATGAAACTGATAGCCTAACTCTATGCCTTCTGTCCCCTATAATGTGTCCTATCTTCTCTCTCACTTGCAATATTCATTACAGAAGATGCAAAGGAAGCAAACAGTCACTTTATGAGAAAGCCACAAAAAGTTTGTCATGAGGATCTTTTTTGAAAATTCCCACTTTCCTCTGGGCTTCTAGGGTTAGGTTTGAACATCACCAGCCTTGGAAACAAGGACAACATTTTCCCAGCTCTCAGATTAAATGAAAATAGCCATCTGACAAATGTTTTTAATTCAAAGGTGATTATAAGAAAAAATGCATGTGAAAAAGGGGTTAGCTTTCTGTTCTTTACTTTTGTGTTGTACCTTTTTGAACAGGCTGCACCCACTAAGCCATGTGAATCATATAATTATGATTAGTCCTCCCAACAGTCCTATCAGAAATGAAGGTTTATATAGACAGTGTGTGATAACCATTTTCTATTTTCCTCCAGCTCACTTAGCTGTGAATTTTTATGGGAAGCATTTAAATAAGTGTTCCACTTGGTGGAGACGAGTGGCTGAGGAAAACCAAAAAATGGAGGAAGCTCAGAGGGATTTATTAGAACAAAAATGTTAACCATTGTACTGCAAACATCACTTTTTTATACTCTCATACAGCATCTTGTGTTTAATAAAGATCAGAGTGTACAAACTGAACACAGACGGGACTTGATAGGTAATTTGAGGCAACGATACAATGAATATACCTAATAACCACATTAATAAAATATAAAATTAGTAATCAATGATTCCTTCCTTCTGTGGCGTTGGGTTTCATATCTTCCTCTCTGTCTGTATCCTTTAAGTTAAGAAGCCTCTGAGGGAGGGATTTTTTTCCCCCCGTACCTATAAAATAACAGGACAGTCAAGCGCAACATCAATTTCCTTTGAGACTTCTGTGTGTTCTTTAACATTTTATAGAGCTTGTTGGAAATATTGATATTGATTCTTTTTCCAAGATTTTCTTTTTATAAAGTTCAGAATTTTATGCACTTTTTAACCATAGTTTGTAAAGTTTACAGTTTTAACACTGATAATTTTTATTTTAAGTTTTATTTGTATTAAAGAAAAAAAATTCTAATTTTTGTATTCCATCACAGTTTAAAGGAAAGTTTTAAGGAAAAAGTGAGATATTTATTCCTTTCACTCAAGTAAAGTAAATTGAATTTTAAAATGAAGGTATTGGAATTCCTCTAGTACGAAATAAAAAAAATAGTTAGGAAAATATATATCTCCTTCTCAATCATTAATAACCTTTTAAAAAAATTGCCATTCTCCTACATCCCATGCTCTACCATCTTTAAGAGTGATTAGCAGGGTCAGGTTTTTTTTCTGCAGCTCGAAAAATTCTGGCTTTCTCTTTTCATTCATACAAAGATTGAAATATAAAAACTAAATTTTTATGTGACACAATATTTCAGAAATCTTTCGGGCTAATCAAAACATTCATGTTTTTATTTTGTTCCCATAAGACATTTTGAAATGAAAAATCAAAACATTTCTCTAAAAACACTAAAATGGGACTTTTCAGTACTCCTGAAGCCTGTCATTACTGGTTTTGATTCTCAAAATCCATTTCACTAACCCACTGACAGAATTGCTGATTTGGTGCGCATTTGTGTCCACAGGAGGGAGCAGTACGTGTAAGGATAGTTTTCAGTAGCATGTTTCTCCTGTAGTTTCATTCGCATCCAATTGGATAAAGTTTCTAAGCACAGATTTAACTTTAAATTAATGTTTAAATGTTACTATGAAGCAAATATTTAAGTATGTACTTACCCTCTTTCGACCTCGGGAATATATAAATATGTGCTTCAATACTTGCTGAGTAGCGATACACTTGAATTCCTCAATAGTATGTTGCAGAGCTGAGGCCTCAAGCTTTTAATGAGGGCTGCATGGATATAAGAGGAAAGAGCATCAACCATCATCAAAAGCTCAGACTTTTCATTTCATTGCTAACACATGAAATAACAGGCTTGAGAAAGATCTATATCAGGTTAACTACTTCAATGGTGAGATGATACTGATGTAGCACTATCTATCCTCATCAGTTACAGAAGGACTGAATTGATTTATAATACACGGCATGGATTCTTTTACAAGCCATCAGCTCTTTGACAGGGATTTTAAAACTGGGTCAGTTCCAAAAGAAGAAAAAAAAAGAAAGGAAAAGATTAAAAAGAAAAAGGGAGATTCACTAAGAATAATGTTTTAAAAAGAGTAGGTCATCTACAGATATTTCCTAGGCAAATCCTTATGATCAGCTTAGCCATAGTTTTTATATTTTTTCTTTGAAAGCCTTTGTTTATAATAAAGGGAAACAAGATTTCTTTTTTAAAAAAAGAAGATGTATCCCTCAAATAAGACAGTATGACAGTGTTGCTACATGTTGACCTTACTCATATACTCTGCTTTAGAAATCCAGTGCTGGTCAGTTAAACTGATAGGATACTGGATCAGAAGGACTTTTCATCTAACCTGACATAGCCAGTTTGATGTCTTCATTGGATGAGATCTGATTTGTTTCATTACTAAGCTAGTTCTTTAACCTTATTTTCATGTTTAAGCCATTTTGAAAGTTTTTTGCTTTTTTTTTTGTTATTGTTTTTGCTTTTAAATTAAAACCTGCATTTTCCTTGTGTACACACAAAATGAGGCTGCAGCAGTTACATGAAGGCTCCCCAGTGTGCCCTTTCTACATCCCTTGTCCTGCTCTATCAGTGAGTCTCATCCTGCCAGTGGGATTTAACCAGCCTGGGGGGGCAGGAATAGAGGCTGAAGGGTGGCCTGTACAGAAGAAAGACTTCGGCACAAAGATACTTCCCATAGTGGCAGGAGTTTGAGAAGATGTTTAGTTTAGCCACTTCAAGTTTCTTTTGACACCAGGAGGACAGATGATGTGGAGCTTCTATTCCAAATCTGAAAATGCTGTGATAATGATTCTGTTAACACCTTACATGAGCAGGCAGGCACCGCAAAGGTTACGTGTGTTCGTTTTTAAGACCTGATGAAACGTTGGGGATCTCTGAGAAAAACAAGCACTGAAGAAACTAGAGACAGCCAAGATTTTTTCGATGACATTTTTGCCAAAAATGTTGAGTGATCAAAAATAATGATCCTTTCCTGTAAGAAAGGTCATTTTTGGTGACCTTCTTTACATGAAGAAACACCAGAATAAAAGTTTGGAGTTCTCAGTGTCTTTTTTTAACTGGTAAAGTCTTATATAGGCCACAGAGATAATTGAAAACTCCATCAAATATTATTGTTTTTTCCATATTTTTATGCATTGTTTAGAGCATTGTTTCATCTTTTTTGCCCCTTTTCATTTCAGTTCTGTTCCTTTCAATTTCTTCAGGTGTGCAATATGTCAAAAACACACCCATGGGAACAAAGAAATCACTGTACTAGACCACCCAGTCCCACTCCCAGTTTCTCATCGGAGCTGGTCAATACCAGAAGATTCAGATGAAGCTTTAAACAACATGCCCTGTACAAGATGGGGTAATCTGGCTCATATTTTCATCACACTCTAATAGCTTTTGGTTGTTTTAAACACATAATATTGAGATTTAACAGTTCTTTTTGTTCTGGTTATTCTTGTTGTGCAAGTATATCTCCAAACTATTTTTGAAACTTGTGAAATTCTTTGTCTCAACAACTTATTTTGACAATGACTGCACAGTCTGTGCCTGTGAGAAAAACATTCTTTTATTCAGTTTGAATTTGCCTGGGATGGTATCTATTTCTTCATCTTGTCTCTGTTCATATAAGATATTTTGTCAGTTTCAGACTCTTTTCATCAGCAAAGACCACAAAGCTTTAAGAATGTCTGTAAATCAGAACAGAGGTGATTAGCTCAGTACCTGTCTCTAGTAGTGGACAGCAGAGAAGAATATGAGATATTTCTTTGGCGTTTACAAGTCTGAAGAAATCTTCACTTCATGGCAGACTCTTTTCTATCTTTTCTTTTTGTGTTTGGTGGTGGTTTTAGGTTTGGGTTTTTTTGGTTGATTTATCTGTGGTTGGTTTTTTTCCTGCTATTTTTCTTCCGTATATTTGGTCCATTTTTTTTTAACTCATACACATTTTTATCATGCATAATATTCTGAGTTTCACGAGTTTCATGCAGTACCCCATTGTTTTGATTTTCCAGGCCTGATGGCCTGATACCTGCTAGTTCCATTTAGACCCTCCTAGTTCTTGTATTGGAAGTGACAGTAAATAACGATTCCCTTCTGGCTTGCTCCTTGACTCTTCTCATTTTATAGACTTCTGGCACATCTCCCACCATGCCATGTCAAGGCTTGTGCAGACACATAAGGATGAAGGAATCCTGCCCAGGCAGCTGAATGGAGCCTCCTGGACCATCTACACTACCACCCAGTATGGCACAGGGCCACCTGAAAACCAGGAGAAAACCAGATATATTAGCCTGTGCTTCCTTTGTGCCAGTTAGCTTTGCCAACATTCAGGATATATTTACTTCTTTAGACCACTGTGCATTGCACTCAAAGCTAAATGAAGTATCTTCCCTCAGAGTCATAGCCCTAAGGTAATCTCACCAAGGAAAGGACAAGCCCTGCAATCATCTTTCATGATGTTATTTCGGATGAATTGTTTCTAAAGAAAGAAAAAACAAACTATTTATCAAGGTATTTTTTAACCCACAAAATGCCTCTGATAATTGGAGATGTTTAGGGAGGGCACATGGCAATTATTTTCCTTTCCAGCAGATCAATAAATTCCATTACAATACTGAAAATATGCAAAGAGCCTCACAGCTCTGTTTTTTTCTCATCGGAACACTGACCAAGTGAACAAAACTGCTGGACAAAAAACTGAGCTGTTCTCCTGTCTGACCTCGGGCTACCCCGTGTCTCACTTTTCCTGTCTTTAACATGGTACACCCTCTTTACGCATTTCTTATACTTTACTTCAATAGCATTTAGGGTTTGCAGATGTGATGGACCTTTCCAATTGGTGAACCTAATATGCTGCTTCACTTTTAGCTCCAACATTTAACATTTGTTCTGTTCTGCTTCATAGTAGATATTGAATACAAAGAAAACAAAATTCTCTAGTTCTAGTTAAGCTGTGGAACTTTTACATTTTTTTCAATTAAAAGAGAAATTCAGTATTAATTTTATTTTGCTTAAAAATAAAATTAGTTGTGCAATTTAATAGCAGTTCTTTTAGTTCTCTTTTCTTTATGTTTTAAAAAACATTTCAGCTCTTAAGCCAAAAAATACTGCTTTGATACTAAAGAACTGACAGATTTTCCCTAAATGTTGAAAGTAACATTCTCATGTTTCCATGATAAAATAGTTCACCTAATATTAGATACTTTATAATGTCAAAATGAAATGATCCAGCATTTTAATTTCCCTGTCTTTTTATTTTTCACTTGAAATTACTGTGAATTGATTCATTTCCACCTACTCTCACTCCAAATACCTCTTACTGGTAAATTCTCTGCTCTTCATTCAACACACACTGATCAATTTAGTGAACACTGATCACACTGGACAGAAGGAGTAGATCCATCCCAGCCATCAGTTCTATTACTACTCAGTGATCCTGGTACTTTGAATGCCTTTGGTTGTGAATCTATCACGCTAGTAGAGCAGTGCCATACTACTTGGAACCCTAAAAACATCAGGAAATCCATGGAACTCTCTGAACTTGGTCATCTTTATCAGCTTCAGTTGCCACAGACACAAAAAATCTTCCATTCTATGACTGTTTTAGTAAGTTTGCAGTTAGTTTCTTCAGTTGAGAAATCCAATTTAAAACTCATCTGGGAATATCATTATCCTGTAAGCCACATGCCAGTGAGAAAGCAAGAAAAAACTGCCCAACCAGAGACTAAAGTAAGTGCATTATTCTTCAAGTAATCCATTCACTGATCAATTTTAGTGAGGGTTTTGACTAAATCAGGGCAGAAGAAGTGCGGAATAGGTCTAAAAGACCACCATCTGCATAGCAATGTTTCTGAAACAACCATTTCATAAGCTTTTTCCAGGAGCTGGACAAAATCCATACAAATCATTTCTTGAGGGATTTTGTTCAGAAATACTGCTTTTAGTATGTATCATTCCAGTCACTATTTTCTGACCTTGCATATTTTGGGATCTCTGGTATATCCTATAACATAAAATAAATATTTTCTCCACTAAAATTGCTGCCTGCTATAGATTTGATGTTTTATTTGAAAAACTGTGCAGTAAGTGATTTTTCCATCCCAATTTTAATTTAACAACCTCTGGTTTCTTGGTGTATTTCTTGTAATACAACTCCATCTAGTTTCTGTTGGTTCAGGTAAATTCTTATTTTTGCGTGTTCTTAATAGGGTCATTTAGGTCTTTTGCATTCCAAGGAGGCTTTATGCCATTCATTTAAGGGGCTATTAAGTCTTACAATTTCTCCTTCTCTTTTTCTTTTATTACTTTTTAAATGGCTGCTCTCTCAAGTTCCTTTATTTGTTGTAACCACTTTTTTAGAACTCCTTACTCTTTCCAGTAGCTAAACTATTTGCTTTTGCTTCAGCTTCCTCCCCTGACTCTTGAGTCTAGAGAACAAAAATTCTCAAAGGAAATCTCTTCGATTTTCCTTCTGGACTGGGTTTTTTTTTTCATTTCTTCTTCTTTTTTAATGCAAAGACACAGTACAGCTTTGTTTTGCCTCTGCTTTCTAAAGAAAATAATCAGTTTATGTTGTCTCCTTTTTAATGTTCCCCATATTATGTGCCCTCATCTTGAAAAAACACCTAATAGGTTTGATTTTTCTCTGCATTAAGTGAAAAGCATTCTACAAATGATGCAGCCTGGGTGCAAACCTGGCCTCTTGGTATTGCAACGTAGCCCAGTGGACCACCAGAGCAGCCTCTCCTGCTCTTGAGTGGGCTGGTGGTCAGGGGTTGGGCCTAGAGGAGCCTGCTCTGGCACCAGATGCAGATAACTGCTCTCTGGCTAATCCTTCAGCTGTTCAATTCCCAGTTCCACATTTACAGATTGCTGACATATGCTCAACTCCAAGCTTTTATCCATCAACTTTTGATACAAGCATTAATCCAGCCATAAGAGACATTACCTTGCCCTGATCTCTCTATCTTGAACTTGCCACAGAAGCAACTTTGGCTATGGGCACACCCCTCATTAAATCTCTCTCAGCTGCCTCTTCTCTGCCATGTCAAATCAAAGCAACATTTCAAAGCACTCAAAATAAACCATTCCCTGTGTCATATTTAAACATCTCCCTCCATTTTTCTAACCTCCACATTCCATAAACAAGCAATTTTTTACTTCCCTCAATCTGCTCCTCAGGTGCTATCATACTTCAGGAACTGTTATCATATGTCTCTTTTGTCGTCCTTCCCATTCTCCGTAAATGTCCTGTGTCACAAAACTTGTCAGTGGTTATGCCTCTAGGATGCAAATACCACAGACTTCTGTATCCCCTGTAATACTGTATTCCCTTTCTTTCTACATGTAGCGTCCTACACATAGGTATCTCTTTGGAGTGTTATCATGGAGTTCCCATCCCCAAAAGCCACCTTTAGGGATTATCTAAAACAGGACTAGTGTTATATCAGTGCTGTTTATCTTTCATCCTGCTGAAACTCTATGAGAAATTAATTAGTTAATGGATCACAGCTCTTGTTCTTAGTTAAGTGTTTGTGTAAATAGTATTTTATGAAAAACTGTGTACGTAAACTCATGTATATTCAGAAAGTATGTAAATTGTTATATGGATTGGTCTGCCAGGAAGAGGCATGCTCATGAGCTTGTATATAGAATATATTTGTTCATAACATGCAAAGCACTGAGGCAAGAAACATTCACTCCGCTGGATATGATATCGTTGTTTTTTTTCTGTTTCTCTTTTAAAGAAGGTTGTATCAGACAATTACTAGTTTAGATGACAGGAATTAAAAGGTGAATCATTTTCCTAATTAAATCAGTAATCAAGAATATGGGTTGAAGACTTTACTCTCAACACAAATGTGATTGAAGGAGTCATCAGCGTGCTCTTGCAGCAGAGAAGCCTAACATCACCCTGGGCTTCATTAACATGATCATAGCTGGCAGATCAAGGGGAGTAATTATTCTCATCTCTTCAGCACTTCTGAAGTCATGTTAAGAATACTGTGTCCATTTTTTAACTGTTTGGTACTAGAGGTAAAAATTATGAACTGCAGCAAGTCAAGTGAAGGACAAATCTGGTGCATTAAGTATGAGACACCCAGGAAGAGACTTAGAGATCTGGGTTTGTTTAGCCTGAAGAGGAGAAAGCTGAGCAGATACCTAACTGCTGCCTTCAACTACCTCATGGATGAGTTATAAAATAGCCAGAATCTTCCCAGAGTTGCCCAGTGAAAGAAGAAGAGGTGGGAGTCAAAAGCTGCAGCAAGGGAAATCCCAGCTAGGCATAAAGAAAATACAATTCACAATGCAACTCATCAAACACTGAAACAGGTTGTGCAGAAAGGCTGTGGGACCTCCATTTGGTGATTTTCAAGGCTCAGGTGTGGAAGGCCATGAGCAACCTATTTTAAATTTGAATTTAGACCTGCTCTGGGCTTGTTGGACTAGCTGACAACAAGCTGTATGTCTAAATATTTCTTTCAACCAAAAATATTCCATGACTCAGAAAAATCTGAAGTGGTTCACACCAGATCAGAATTCACTTCGGGAAAAAGCAGAGTTTGTTGAAGACTCAATTCTGCCCAATGGCGCTATGTATAGTGTCCTGAAAGTTAGTTTGACTGCACCTCCTACTAACAGAAAAGCATGCCAATGGAAAAGCAAAACCAAAGCTAATTATAGCTTATTGTTGTTTCATTTGTCAAACACAATAACGTGTTACTTACACCTGGCAATTTCGCATGAGAAACTAATTTGCTTTTACTTTGCCTCCCTTTATCTCACATAAGAATAACAAAACATGAGGACTAGTGATCTTAAACATGCCTGCTCTTCCCGCACTGTGATCAGGAAGGACAAGAAATTGAAGCATGCTATTCCAGAGTTGTTGGGGGAAGGGTTTTTTCAGATTTGATGATGGAGAGTCATCCCCTGGGGCAGACTCTGGCTCACTATCGTGGCCTCACAGCAGCATGGTGGGAAGAGTACCTGTGCCATAAGGGACTCGTCAGAATATAACAATCGACTTCTATTATTCACTGTATAAGGGTCTTGTGAATCTTGGCCCATAAAGGGGCCTCCTTTGTAATACAGCAGTAAAAATTACAATAAAAAAAAAAAAAAAGATTGTTCAGCATCAAAAAGAAAAGTACATTTGTTGAATAAGCTGCTCTACCAACATAAATAATGATGTCACGGTCTAGTGCCCTGTCTCTGCTCATTTTTAATTACTTTTTTCTCTTTTCCTTCTTTGGTATAAAAACTATTTTTTCTTCTCTATGTATCCTTTTCAACTGTTTTGGGGTTGCTTTTTTGTGTGTATTTTGTTTTGCTTTATAATTCCAGGTGGCACTAACCTCTGATGAAAATGTTCTGTATTTGCTGAAAAGAGCAGACAGGAGTCTGCTTGCACTCAGCAGGGAATCAACCCTCCAGACTATTACGTCCTTTTTCATTTATTTCCCATTCTATTTAGCAGCTTTCCTGCATTAAAAGTAGTTTATCAGAAAAAATCTCAGCTGCTATCAACTCGTCAAAGATACCAATGTTGGAAACACAAGGCAGTTCCACCTTGCAGGAATCTATCCAAAGTTAAACGTATACATGTCAATGCATAGGATCAGATGCTTTCAGATCAAGGAGGCAGTTTTGAAGAAATAAAACTGAGAATTTATTACACCTAAAGCATTCTCTTTGTTCTCTGCACATAAAGAGAGAAATGGAAAGTACAACTTCCCTGGCCTTGCCCTGACAGTGCCATGTTCTTCACTTTCATGAGAATGTCTTGTATGCAGGTTCCTGAACAAGAGCTATTTTTTTTTTTTCTGAAAATCTTTCGAATATTGTGATGAAATTCTGTCCCTGAGCTAAATTGAATATCTGATCCTCAAGTGTGCAAACCAGCATATACTCACTGTAACAAATCTTTCTTTCAGTGAGTAAATGCTAAATGATCCATACATCTGCTAACCATAAACAAAGGACCTTCACTCCTTAGTAGCAGAATAATCTCCTGACACCTGATAATGAATAAAACCTACCAAATGTCTCCCGCTGCAAAGACTGAGTCACAGCACTCAGAAATATTTTTTTCTAGCTAAAAGGCTACCGATTCCCACCTGTTTTTTTCATTTTCAGCAAAGAAATGTGAGAGTCCCATACGCTTTCCTCTCTTATATCCACTCTTAGACCTCATGAAAAATTGAATAATGTCTGTAGCCAAAAAAACTAGTTTTGTATGATTTGTTGATCTATGGAAATTAATTGTAAAACATCTTGACTTCCTCCTGCGAGGGAGCACAAATGAAGCCTCCTTCATGTCAAAACAACCTTAATTCTTTAAAACAAATGGTAAGGGATGAACTGTATGATTTTGACTGATTAATCAGATGGATTCTTTCTTACCAATGTTTTCATAAAATTAGAATAAATCCTTTAGCTTCATTGGTTTTTCTTGAGTTTCACTCTGACTTGAAGAAATGCAGTCTCAGTGAGAAGTTGATATCATTCTGGCAAGACACCATTTAAGTCGGTTTATTTCAGTAGAGCTACATCTGGTGAATGTGGGCTTGAAAATAGACTCAAGCCTGAGATTGTTAATTAAGGTATCAAAACTGAAAAAGAAGGTTTTTACTCTGCTAGGCTATAATGCTCCCTTCCTTTTAAATTAGATCTCAGAAAGATTAAATGCTTCAGAAGCATTTAACAAGACTTCAACATACTTACTCTATTGTTATTAATAATTTATCTTTATTACTAATTAACTGTAAGAATTAGGTTTCTTTTTTGTTTTAATTTTGAGATTTATAAGTTTTTAAATCCTCAAATTAAAAAAAAAGTTTCTGTTAAAACCCAATATCTTTCAAGTAAGTGATAAGTACAGGTACTATGTATGTGTTTTATATTAAATTATTGTGTTCAGCCACACCACAGATGGGATTGATTTGGGGTTTTAAAAGGTACAGGTTCCTAGCTGTCTTTACATTTTGTTTTATGTTCTCTTTTGTTTCCTGGCAGAGTATTTTTGGGGAAGACTTAGACTACAGGATTAAGTTTTGGGAGACTGAGGATTAGATGCCTATGTGAGAATAAATCTGTGATTTGCAAGCAAGACAAGATGTAATATTTTGTAAATGAGAATATCTGGGGAGAGAATTACACGTATACAGGGTGCTGACTTCTTGAGTGATGGGAGAGCCAAACTGCTGACTTTGAAAGTCAACTTATTGTAGTGCTACGTAATATTTCCAAGCTTGAAGCAGTAAGTTTCCTTCAGTCCAGAAACAGGATTACCATGCATACATGCCTTTGGGCAGGGCAGAACATAGGTTGGGAGTTGACATCTGAAAAAGCAGACCAGGCAAATGTTTTTGCCTTTGAGAAACTGGGGATTCAAGGGACTTGTCTCATTTGGGGCAGAGTGCTAAGAAGGCTGATAAATAGCCTACAGTAACGCAAGATAAGTCCTGGGCAACCTGTAGCCCAGAGGTAAAGTCATGTCAGCCTGCCTAGATATAGAAGTACCCATATTGCATTTTTGGCCGTGAATAGTGCCATGAATCCATGAGGGATTTATCCTTAATGTGCAATTTGCCTAGATATAGAAGTACCCATATTGCATTTTTGGCCGTGAATAGTGCCATGAATCCATGAGGGATTTATCCTTAATGTGCAATTAATGCCAGGTGGTCTATTTCAGTTTCAGATCAAAATTTGCTCCTATCTTCTCTGTCCCAACAAACTCTGAATGACCAACCTGCTTTATATGGTTGGGCTCAGTGGTCTCAGATGTCAATTCTAACCATGAAAATTCTGTGATTCTGTGGTTCATCTGGCAGCATAATAACCTGCCCTGTACACCCCTGAGGCACTTCAATGATGGACTGTTCCCAGCCACTCGCTGTCTCAGCTGTGTTGCCCATAAGCACAAGGCTCAGTCCCTTTTCTGCTCCTTTCTGATGTAGAAGCACTGAAGTAAAGCATGCTGGCACCCATGTTGGTACAGGTCTTTATCCCCTATACCATATTCTGAAAGAATGCCCTTGGGAAACAGTTTAAAGGAAAGGGAGGAATTTTAAAGGAAACCTGCAGACATCTCTGATGGAGGAATATACCCAACCAGATACATCTTTTAGGGTTGTTGGGATGCAGGCACAGAGTTACGGTGAGCTTTGGTTCTCACTGTTAACAGGTCAAGCCAATGGATGAAGGAGGAAAGGCATATGAGTTCGAACACAGGTTGCATTGTAGTTAAGCACAGGTAGCAAAACTCTCAAAGATAGCAACTAAACGGAAGTGGAGAACTGTCAAAACGTACTTGGAATGAGCAGACAAAGCGACTGAGAAAACAGAGAACTCATCAGAAAACAAAAACCGAAAAATGTAAAAGTCTTTGGTTTGTTTTTGTTTTTGTTTTGGTTTGGTTTTTTATCTATAAAAGGCAGAAGAATAGAAAGAAAAAGAAACTTTCATTAATGTCTTCTGGTTAGTCGCTCTAGCCAGCACGAATATGCACAAAATGGGGGGAAAAGAGGAACAATCTAGTTACATTCCTAACGAGGGAGAAAACAAGCCTATACAGGAGGAAAAAATTGGACGTTCAATTTCAGTGGAGCAAGCTTTGTAGAAATGAAAGTGTTGGGTAAAATTGAAAGAAATAGAATGACGAAGGAAAGGGGCGAGAGAGAGGGATTGGAAGGCATTCAAAGTAAAATTCATGTTTGCCTCAGGGAATGTCGTGTATGTGTATGCTACCTACCCAGAAAATATACTGTAAAAGGAAAGGGATGCCAATGTGAATAAAAAGTGCTTTGTACAAAGTAATCAAGGTTAGGAAGGGACCAAATGTGAGGGATAAAATGTGGATTATGAAGGAGAGAGATGAGAAAATGTAGAGAAAACAGAGGAGAATTCAGCAAAAAAGACTAAAAGCAAAGTAGCTCAAGAGGAGAAAAGAGAAGCAATATAAATGTGTTAGGGCAGGAAGGTCATCCAAAGAGATTATAGGCTAGGATATTGTAAATGTAGGATATTATTAACCAAAGAAATAGATATGCCTACAATACGAAATTAATTCCCTGCCTCAGTTTTCACAAAATAAAAATAAAGGACAAATGTTAAAAGCAGACATAAAATTTCCTCAGGGAGGAAAAAGACATATTAGAAATATTACAGGAAATCTTGGTCATGCCAGAACAGGTAATCAAAAATAATGGTCAGAATCATATACACCGAGAATATATATAGAGAAAAAAAACCTCAAACTACCTTTACTTAAACATACTTTACAACTTTCTTCATAAGAAAAAAAAGAAAAAAGTGGTTAGAAGAGGGAAGAATAAAAAATTCAACTCACAGCTCTCTTAAAGCATATTGATGACAAGCTAAAAGCTATATTTAAAATACCCAGCCCACCAATTCTGTACTCTTTTGATAAAATAAATGCCTTCAAAAAAGAAAACCACTATCAAAGCCTGTGTTTTTCACTCTCTTGTAATTCTCATACCCGCTAAGGACATAATCGGCTACCACTGAAGCCAATGGAAGCAGGTAGTGCTGCTTGCACATGGCACTGAGTTGGGTCCCAGCCAACAGCAGTTTACATGCCCGTGCTGGAGAAATGATACGGATCTTCACAGCCCTGCATGACAAGAGTGCCTCCACCACCAAATTAATGCACGTTCACCACTGCTTCACATGTGAAGGTTTAGTGATGGTTTTTGTCAGTGTTAGGTTGATGGTTGGACTAGACGACCTAAAAGGTCCCTTCCAACCTAGACAATTCTATGATTCTATGTCTCAGTCTTCCCAGGTGTAAAATGGGACTTGCAACTGATGTTGAGGTGTTTTGACATCGGTCAGTGAAAACTTTTGGATTTTACACATACAAAGACCGCTCAGAAAACTGCTTCTTGGGACTTACAGGGGAATGAATTCCCATTAAGCACCTCTTTATTTCTCTGCTTTGGCTGCTCACCCTGTATAAAAAAGAACAGGGCAGAAAAGCAGTTGCATGTGGGTTCCTATGCTTTCCCAGTACTACATGTCCCCTTTTGTGAGGGCTTGTGAGCTGGTAGAAATCAGTAGATTAGATATTAGGAAGAAATTCTTTCCTGTGAGGGTGGTGAGGCACTGGAACAGGTTGCCCAGGGAAGTTGTTGATGTCCCATCCCTGGAAGTGTTTAAGGCCAGGTTGGATGGGGCTTTGAGTAACCTGCTCTGGGGAGAGGTGTCTCTGCCCAGGGCAAGGCGGGTGGAACTTGATGAACTTTAAGGTCCCTTCCAACTCTAACCATTCTATGATTCTATGATTTCAATAAGTGCTGAGTAAAGATACCTAAGACCCATCAGCATGGTAGACTTTCAAGAATCAGCTTTGATGAGTCACATACCTGACACTCCATCTGAGGTCAGTGGTTAAAAAGCTCCAGGGAGCTTTTTCCCACCCCTTTTTCTGATGTTTAATAGCAGTAGGGCATCTTCTAACAAAACTACAGATGGATGCAGCTCTTCCAAGTTGTTTTGGAATTCTTACGGAGAAATTCCCTTGACTTCTGCATGCACGCAAAGCTGCCAACTTGCAGCAGCAAGGAAGATATCTTCCTCAGCCCATCACACTGGGACAGACATCTGAAGGTTTGTGGGTTTTTTTCCCCCAGTCAAAAACTCTTAAAATACATTTTGAGAATCTTTAAATGCTATTGATTGTCAATCACACAGTACTCTCATAGTTCCCCAGGTAAGAAGCTAGACAGAATGTTGCAGAAGCACAGGACTAGCTTTTGCTTGGTTTTATCTTAAGTATAAATGGAGTGTCACATCTTGGTGCAAGGAAGAAAAAATTTGTGTAATTGGGAGATGGGCAGCAGCAGAGATATCACTTCTTTGGGTATATTTACTTCAAATTTCTACTGAATCCAGAGGAACAGTTGTCTTCCATCTTCTGTGTATCAAAGTGATCGCTGATCCATCTATGAATTTAACCTGCAGGGATTCTGTGGTTATTTTCAGAGTGTGAATCTCAGCTGGTGAACTGACACTGGCTGTACTGAAGTCAGGCTGACTCACACCAGATGTGAGAGATTAAGCAGCAAATCAGGAAACCAGAAGCAGAATCCAGACTCCCTTGAATCACATTCTCACATATATTTTGAAGGTCCTTAGCCTTCCCAAGTGCTCAGTTGTATTGATTAGGCCTTCTGGTGTATTTATATAATTAAGTGTCCTATATTTGAGATTGTATTTAAGCTTTACCATATCGGTAAAAAAATTCCAGCTTCACAGTAGGAAGGAGCTGTACAAATGAACCAGTCCTCAATTCAAGCAGAACAGCCAGAAGGAAGTGTCATTCTAGAAGTAAATGACATTTTCAGTTAGGTTCACAAACAGTCAAACATTCAAGCTTTTGTAGTAGAGGCATCATTACAAAAACCTTTTGAAACATAAACTGAAGCTATAACTCTACAAGTGCTCAACACATAAAACTCTAGCAGATGGCAGAAAAAGAGTATTTGAGCTGCATTCAAGAGACAAGTGAAAAAGGTACAAGCAATTGATAGAGCAAAGGGTCATTGTGTGCAAGAATGCTATTGAACATGCTATGCTGCTTGTGAGGAATTCAGATCAGCATTAGAGCAGCTGCATATTCTAGAAAATCTGTTGATGATTAACGAAGGAGGAGGGGAGGCCAGTAGCAATCATCTCAGTCCACTGTTATGAAGGCACAACATAAATCAGGTTTTCATGATCTTTTGTGAAAAGCCTCTGTGCAAAACACAAAGTAACTCTCAGGTGGCAGCTGGAGCAGTGTGGAGACTCGTCTTCAGAACCATCATCTTCTTACATCTTAAATAAGTAGGCACATTGTTCTGCTGGCTCTTTATGGAGAGTTAACTAAACAAAAAGATATAATCGTGTGGCACTGAACTAAAAGCTGGAGAAGGTTAAAGCAACTGACTGAGTTCATTCATCAACTCAGGAGGTCAACATTTGCATGGGCAGAAGTCAAACCATTTAGACTTCTTCAGTGTAAGTGCCCATTTGTGACTTTCAGGATTTCCCTTATTTTTACGGAAGAAGACACTCCAAGGATGAGACCATGAGCAAACTAATTTAATAATATTCGGTCTTGAGAATGAGGTTAGACCAGGTGACCTGCAGAGGTCCCTTCCAAATTCAAGTTTTCTCTGATTTCCTTTGGTCAACAAAAGCATGTTGCTGCTCAGGGGCACTCTTCATGCAAATTAAGTGCCTTCTTTCCAGAATCAAAGCATTCTGTTCTCATCCACCAGCTGTCACCTCTTGAGCTGTGTTAGAATACCCAGTGGGTAATAACAGTTTTGTGCTTGAGCCCCTCTCTCTGATCTTGTACCTACCAGAGCCACAGTATGCTTCCAGAAACCTAGAGCTGTTTCACATGATATGTATACTAAAGCTATATCCAAAACACAGTGCATCTACAGACATGAACTTTCAACACACCCCCTCACAAACTGGGCAGTCCCTCACTGGGTGTACCCACAAAACTTGTGAGAAGAGGATTCTGATCCTAAATTAGGACTTTTAGGTGCTACAATCAGGGGTAAAAGCAGAAATATAGTCACACTTTTCCAGAGCCACTATATTCTTAGTATATTATTTCTGCCCATATGTTAGAGGCTGAACTACAACTTTTGCAATACACTAGTTTTACCTTTTCACTTGCCATATCGTCTGAAGTTCCCTAGACCTCAATCTTCAACAAACAATACTTGGTTCTCTTTCTGCACTCAAGAGTGATTTTTTTTTGAAATGGGTAGGATTTGTTACAATTAAGATCATGATGGAATAAAAGCGATGGTGTTGCTAAATAAGCTCATATAATCATAATTTTTAGATCTGTGATATGTTTACATTTGGGGACTCCAAAATGATCACATTGGATGTAGAATTCAAAAAAGTTTCCAGATTTCAGTTTACGATCATCTAAATCTTGTCTAACTGCTTGGAGTGAAACTAGACATTCGCAAAGATCCTGAAATGGATGGCTACATGTATACTACAATATTTTCTACAACACAATAGAATGCTTTGAGGGAAACTGTCTAAACTAGCACAGAGAAAATCCCTACATCTTGTCTCACTATGGTGTGGGTTTTTTATCATTCTGATGACAAAGATGAACTAGTGAGTATACCTAAAAATCTGCCTGGTTATCATACAAATATGATAACCAAAGATATGTCCGAGAATCACTTTGGGGTTTAGCTACTGATAATCTCAGATGTTGTATAATTGCGTATTTTAGCTGTGTCAGAAATGTATGTCCAGATGGGATTTAGATGCTGCAAGTACAAGGCAGACACAGGAAAAGATTTGTTAATACCTACAGATGTGTATTGAGGCTCCTTCAGGTACAATTCATTACTGAGAGGTAAAAAAGAATGCCTTCCTCATGCAAAGATCTGACAGCCCACAGTGTAGAACAATTTGAAGGTAGACCTAAAATAGCCATGCAGCTGGCCCTAAGATTAAGTTTAAATGAGAAAAAGGGCACTGTTTGTCTTCTGATTTCTGAGTGTGTAGGGTTCACTTGGCTCACATTTTCCACCTTTTCTGTACACCTGTGACCAAAGAAATTTAATTTTCTTAAATAAGAAGAAAGCTGAGACTCTCATATAACCACATCATTTTGTAAGCTAGATATTAAATATTTTCAGAGGCTTTTATATAATGATCCTGATTCTTAGCATAATCTCTTGTAGTTTTTGGCTGTAGTATTGACAGTAATTGACCTAGGCCACATTATATCTGATCCCAAATCTCATCTTCAAAGCAAACTTTTTTGTTTAATCTTGCCTTACCGATTTTTTTGGCTGACCATTTCTAGTTTGATGACATGTACTTTAAGTGTTGATGTTCGTTCTCTGCAGGATGAATTATTCATCATTTGGACACACTCCAAAATGCATAGACATTTTTTAAAGACTGAAGATACTTCATACCATTAAAGGTAACCATCTCTAGGAAACATGCCTTCTTATTCTGACCCTGCTTCCTGCTCTCCTGAGAGCAGAAAATGCTTTCAGCTTTCAGAGTCTTTTCCCTGAATATGGTCTTCATTCTTCATGAAATTACCCAGTCATTGCTCCCCACAAACGCGTGGTCCCATGTTGGTCTGGAGCATATAGAGGGTTATTGTGTTACATGGTTATTTGTGACCTGTAAAATTGATACCAAGTTTATTATAGTGCAGCTGACTTGGTTTCAGATTTCAAACGTTATTAATCATAATAACAAAGAGTGTAACAGCAGGAGCATGTCTGACAGAGGAGACTGAGATTTGTTCTACATGTAGGTAGGAAAAATGGTTAAAACTGTCCATATTTTAGGCTGAGTTCCTAACTTATGAGTTCTCTAATTTTCACTTCTGTCTTTCAGGCTTCTAAAAGTATAAGGAGACATATGTCCTTGAAATTTTAAGGTTGTTTTATCTAGTAAAAAAAGAAAAATAATCAGGTAAATAAAGTTCAGGACAGACAGACAAATAAAAACCCTATTTCAGTACTTCCTCATTTGCACTAATTGCTGAAATAGCTTTGCAAAATGGTGATTTATGAAATACTAAAAGATAGATTCTGACTAAAATTGCTATGGGGTAAACTGGAATTATTCCCATGATGTGAACAAACCTATGTATATATAAACAGAATCAGAGTTTAGGTGAAATCTGTTGCCTAGAGATCATTGATTTCCATCTCATTGAAAGCCATTAGTATAAATCTAACACTTGAGCAGGAAAGGGTCAAGACATACAAAGAGAGGAACCCATGGTTAAATCTTCTTCCAATACAATTATAGAAGTAGTTAAAAAAATAAATTAAAAAGTATGCTACAACAAGAAATGCTTTTTCTTATAAGTAAAATATATATTCCTATGGCTCCTGGTTGAAGTCATTGGGTAGGAAGTGTTTAAGGTGCTGTGGCTCACACAAGACCCCCATTAATGCCATGTTGTGGGGCAAAAGCTATACTCTCATGGCAAAGGCACTGAGGGGCAAACAGTGAAACTATTGACATTGAGGCCAGTCATCAGGGAGAGACTCACCAGACCCTTACATAGGTAACTCCATTTTCTAACTGCAGGACTGAAGACTAGGATTTTTGACGACAGACAACCTTTTATGCCTCAAAGGCATAGACTAGCAGAAAGCTAGAAAAACATTGCCAGTGGGCAGATACCTTTAATGCTGCATCCTTGACCCCTGGTTTGAAATATGCAATCCTCACCATGCCGTTCCCAGGATCTTTGCAGAGACAAACCACGGCATACTCCTTACTGTGCTGCTATGCCTTCATTTAGTTAGGGTCACCATAAGGGGCTTCTGCATACTGTGGAGGGGGCCAAGTATTCTGCTACATGAAAGGTTTGGTGCTTTAAACTCATGCTTAATTTCGAATTTGGGATTAGTCTTATTGAAGGCAGGAGGCACCCTTTTACAGAGTACTGAAACACTTCAGTAAAGTGACCTGAGCTTTGCAGTCTACCTGCAAACGCAAACATTAGGCAAAATTTATGGAGTGAAGCATTAAAAATTATTTGCCCAAATCTCTTCAAGAGCTCAAAGACAATGTGTTGACACTACAAACACAGGAGTGAAGGAGAACAAAACACAACCATTTATACTATGTTTCTTTACTCTGTCAGATCCTCCAGACTGCAGAAGCTCTCGGAAACTGCCAATTTATTTTAGGGGTGTGCAGGGATATTCAGTACTGATAGCAAATAATTTTGCATGAAGCTTAAAATTCTAGTACATACAGTAAGACTAAATCCCCAGAGTACCTCTCAGCTTTGAACAGTGCTGCTTAGGAAAAGAAGTGATTGTATATGCAAGAGAAAATCAGAAATAAAACCCATCTATGCTGAAAAATGGAATACCAAATGGGGAGATAAATAATATGCTGCTTCAAAGTAAGTCTTGCCACACAAATCCTATAATCACTGTGAGAAAAAGGGATTATGTAAATATATTTGGTGAATAACAAAATTACATATTCAAAATTATTTAATTTCATTATCCACTGAAAGTTACACAAATAAATACCTACTGTACCTGCATTTTCCCCATCTGCCTCTTTGTCATTTTTGACAATTATTACCTACAAGCTAGACAATGGATGACCCAAGTAATGAGCTAGATTTTGTTTAACAAACAATTATCACGTACATACCATGAATGTTTTCAGACAAAAAAGGATAGACTGACTGTTAAAGTGTATGAATGAGAATAGAGAAATCTTTGTGCTGCCTCCACTTTCCTGCCACAGAAAGACAAGTATTTTTAAGTGTCATTTTTGAGGTACACTAAATGTACCTGACTACAGGTCTCCTTGGTTGAAATGTACTGCGTCAAACATGGGAGTAGAACACCAGCAAGAGGTAGGAGAGTTGAAGAGAAGAAAGGCTGTGAGGTATGGCAATAATGATGGTCATCACAACCATAGCCAGGCAGCCAATGCTAGAAGGTAAAAGGGACACCTTTGTACCCTCCCTCCATCCCAAGATAAGGAAAGGGAGTCTAGATATCGAAATGCAATCTTTCAGCCTCTGGTGGAATTATCTTGAATTAACATGAAGACTCTAGCACAGCACAAGAAGTCTAAAAGAAACCAAGTACAAATTTGGAATTATTGCATCTCACTTCACTTTAGTCTTGACAAACAGGATGTCTATCAGCCAGCCACCCTGAACTCTCTTTCATCACCAGAGAGAAAAAGGCTGTCTAGAGGCTGTGTCAAGGACAAACACTTGTCTTGAGAGGAAGAGCTCTTCATTGCACTGACTACCTCAAGTTTAGAAGTCTAAGTACCCAAGTCTAAATATTCAAGTTCAAGGACTCATTTTTCTAATCAGTCACTAAATATTTAATATGCATATTCTCAAACATAATACAAAACTAGCACAACATTAATATTGATGACTAGGTTTAATGTAAAAGTTAGAACAGAATGAAACAAGAGAAAATAAATCAATTTTCCTCCACCTCCAGCACCATTGGGGATTATGTTATAGTCAGTGCAGCCTGATTATCTGACTCTTGCCACAGTTTTGCTTTCCCATTAGAGCTAACACAGCCGCCTTTCTCACAGGGTTAGGGTCACTTTGCCTACAAGTATCCTCTCAGGAGCTGCTGCAATGATTATTGCCTGATTTTGTTATTTGCCCAGAACACCAGTACATGAGTCTCTTAGCCAAGGCACCATGCTATCAGTTGCCCATCTTCACCACCAGTACCCCAAATAGCCTTTATCCAACTCCTGCTTTTTAGAACTAATTCAGAATTGAAAGTTTGGGAGTTGTGGCCATCACTTCAAAGAAACCATATTGTCCTTTGTCCTCTGAAACTGCTATTGCTTAGGGCAAGCTCACCTTAAACATCAATAGTTATTCTTTCTCCTTCTTCTGTAAATATCTCTGTAAGATTTTTATTTGCTGTGATGCCCACAAAGTGTCAGCTATTGTGCCACAATATGCTTTCTGCACAACTTACTGTGTCCTGATCATGATGATGAGAATTGTTTCAGTACTTCTTGGTCCTGTTCCGTGTTAGACTTTAAGCACTGGGGATAAGGACCATGTTCTTTGTCCTCAGCTGCATCTCACTCTGAACAATGGAGTGGAAACAAATAATAATCACAAAATTCTGAGTTCCATGTCCTTCAAATAAAAAGTTATAGGTCCTGATTGATCAGAGTCATGTGTCTTATGCTAATAAAACTTTGCACCATTATGTTGTGTGGAAAATTGGCATTTTGAATGGGCCACCATCTGGACTTTAATTTTTATATATGGTCTATATTGGTGCCTGAATTTAATATTGCACCTTGGTTTCCATTCCTAAAGCTTATAACATTAACCTTTACAAATTAAATAATCTGTTCTCAGACAGCTGTCAAACGGCTTTAAAAACCTGAATGTAAACAGTTGTTACTTTTGAGGATGCAAAACCTATGTTCTATTATTACAGAATTTTTGCAAACTTAAAATATTTCTGATGGCTCAACAGAAGAAGACAAAGTCTTGAAACTTGGACAGTGAAGCATGACTTACAGCCATGTAATCCCAAGGAAGCCTGTTTTAATTTGGCTGTTTTCTAGAGGTTTAAAATGTATTTTCCACATGCAGTGCTCTTCATATTTCACCTGCAAAAGACCTGCCAAAACTCCACTGGCATAGAACATGTGTGGAAGTTGATTAGAAATTTCCACTAACTTGTCAATCCCTGTAGAGCATGGTATTTTGCAAAGAAAAAGAAATAATAAGGCCTTTCAAATATATCTACTTGTGTGAAAAATTAATCTGAACTACCTAGATACTTATGCATGTTTAAAGAGCTATTTACATACAAACCATAAAGCCTCAAGAGGAAGTATTTCCCTATTACATGTAAAACAGACAGCTGCTATTTATAAGAGTGCCAAAATATGTATTGATGTAGTCAGAATTAACTAAAGTGGAAGACAATTTCTCTCAAAAAAAGAAAACTTTCTCCTTTAAAGTAAGACTCTAATAGTTCACTTATCATTAAATAACTTTTATCACTTTTTTTAGTAAAGTTATTAATTCATTTTCATTCTTACAATATCTAAACATGTAGTTTTTTATAATTCAGAGTTTAAAAGGTTTTAAGACCAAGAAGAATCAAAAGCAGAATTTAATCTGAACACTGAATAGCCCATGCCGTGGAATTTTGTCCAGTTGCTTCTGTAACAGGTCTTCTGTCACCATTTTGATTAAACTTTGCTGTAGAAGTAACATCCCAGCTTGTGTCTATATTAAGGCACTTAATTTTAGGTCTCCACTGGTGCACATCTCCATGACAGAGGAATAGTTGTTAAGAGTATTCATAAGTAGTCATAAGAGATGTAGTCATTACTAACAGTAGACCCTTTGAGTATGATTTCCTTGTTCTTAAAGTGAACATTTATATTTGATCAGATGAATTACTCTCAAGACTACAATGTCCTTTGCTTGCATTTGCAGGTCTATTTGGATTTTGGGGTTTTAACCCCCGCATTCTTACTTTTGCTGATGTGAATGCATTGTCCTTTGAGAAACCCTGTGTTTCCAAGAACTTCTCAGTAAGTCTGGGAGGTATGCTACAGGATCTATGTAACATTCTATTTCAGTAGGAACAGCTATAAGCCAGGCAAGAAAATACTACATGGTTCTAGACTTCTCCATGAAGAAAACTGATTAAAGCCCAAGATCTCCATTGGTGCTTCTAGGAGTTCAGACACATACTTCACATAAGCACTCCAAAAGTCACTTGTTTTCATCTTGAGCTGAATTGCACCCTAATTTAGTTTATTCTTCAAAATGCAAGCTTTTCTCCATTTAAATTTATTTGACTTTGTCTTCCAACTATTAGGTTATATTACGCTTCTTTCTGTGTAAAATTGATCACTAAAAGTAGCATAAGAAAAATTCTCCTTGAACGGATTAATATCAGGTCGTCTCTTAGACCATCATTTCGTTATCATTCTTTTCTTCAGCTGCCCTATCCATTCCAACCAGCTGTTTGTGTATCTGTACCAAATAAACAATTCTCATGGGTGAATATAAGTTAAAAGTTGAACAGAGAAGAGCACTCTCTATACTGGAGTGACTGCATCACTGGTCAAGGGAAGAGCTATGGATGTCATCTACCTAGACTTCTGTAAGACCCTTTTATGGTCCCCCCACAACATTCTTATCTCTGAATCTGAGACACAAAAAAGAAATTTTTAAGATGAGAGTGAGAGAAATTTTTAAGATGAGTAGTGAGATGCTGGAACTGGTTTCATAGAGAAATTGCAGATGCCTTATCCCTGGAAGTGTTCAGGGTCAATTTGGATGGGGCTTTGAACAACCTGGTCTAGCGGGAAGTGTCCCTTCCCATGGCAGGGGTGTTGGAATAGATGATCATTAAAGGTACCTTTTAACCCAAACCATTCCATGATTTTATGATAATGTGAAGGAATAGCTAAACATGAGAACGGTCTTTTTAAGATGATAGTTCATTCTTTGTTAGGTGAGTTTATTTGGCAAAAATGTATATTTTGGTCCTTAGCAACACACACTAATGTAAAAAATACTTAGCATGTAAGTGGGGAACAGTCCTATAGAAGGGAGAAGACCTCTAGTTTTCTTCAGAGAAACATGATTCAATTTATCTGCTAAAAAGCATGACAAAAAAAGTGTATGATTAAAGCCAAATTCTGCCCTCAGATGGCCAACCATAAATGCCCTTAGAACATTAAAGAAGTATAAACATTAATTAATCTTTAAACCACAAAATATTGTAAGACAGAAGAATAGTGGCGGGTTTTTTATTGTGCTTTTATATTTTACCCTCCTGACTCCTTCTATCTGTGCTTTTTCTTATTCTCATCAGTATATGTTTCATAAATAAAGCTTTGAAAGTACAAATCCCTTTTTTCTTTTCTTTTTCTTTTTCTTTTTTTTTTTTTTTTAATTCTTATTTTACTTCTTTTGCATTTCCTGGGTTTTTTGTCTCCCTTCTCACCTTGCAACATGTCTGTAATATTTATGAGATTTCCAGATAATCAAATACAATATCTCACATACAAAAATTTTCCACTACAAGCCAGTTACTCTTTACCTAGAAAGCATCATTACTTAATACAAGTGACTAGATGATATGTATGACTGTCTATTGAAAATAAAAGGAATAGAAACTCCTGGGTTTAAGCACTGAGAATGGTATTAGGGTGAATGCATGAAGAACTTTAAATTAAGTGATAGAATGATACCAATAGTGGTATTTCTCTATTTGGTAAGGCAGATACCAGAATGCCTTCTCTTTCTGTGCAAATGTCTAACAGGGTACAATGAGCATTGTCAGAATTAAAGGAAAGCAGAACCCCACCTTGACCATCTCCCCTGAATGAACAGAATGCTACATTCATAAGGGCATGTTATGGCACAAAAACAGATTTAAAACCACTTCAGTTTATCAATTTCTAATGCTTGAGAAGTCCTAACATGCTGACACTAAGCTCTGAAGAATGGAAAACCACAAACTAACAGAAGTTCAGCAATATGCTTCAGTTGGCAAGACTCAAAAAAATTTGGAAATGTTGAGAGAGCTGATTGAGAGGAGATTATGAGTTCTACAGCCTAGATTCCCACAGGGGTTTAAAGGCAACTTACAGAATTAAGATGAGTAAGTGATTATAGCATGGCACGTGCCTAAGATGAATAAAGTCCTGTCTTTGTATAAATACTTTCATGTAAATTGGTGTAAGTACTGGAATCTGATATAGCCCCTTAATGCCTGTGTACCTCTAGATGACAAGCTATGAAACTATTCCCAGTCTAGCTTTCAATTTTACTCACAGCAAATGAGTATCTTGCACAATGATATTGCATAGCACACAGTCAGACAACACATAAACACTTGAAACAACACCACTGTCATCCCATAAAGCTGAAATAGATATTTCATGATAATTCATTAAATTAAACTAGCCCTAGTACAGTCAGCTGGATTTTGATTAGGGCACAAGAGCAAATACTCTTTTTTCTTTTAAGAATGGAACTTTAATACTCATAAGAGGTGCGACTTTATTTATATGTTTTAAATATTGTATTACATAGGCTTGCCCTCACTGCATTAACAGCCTGAAGTATTAAGAGCTTCTAGAGTTCTAAGGTGTGTTATAATAATAAAAATGACCCAGCAAGATTTAGTAGACTAGATTTCAGAGAGAAAACAGTAACTTCATGCCATAGGCACTTTTCGTACTCTTTATCCTTTAACAAGGCCTGGGTTTATTTGATGGCTAACTGATGACAGTCATTGTTTGATTCTTCTGTAAGAAAAATACCACAAATAAAATTTGAAATTCAGTAAAATGTGAGAAGAAAAAAAAATCACCTTATAAGCATCATTAGAATCCTAGAGAAATTTCCTGTTTCTCAACATTATGGAAAAAAAATACATCCGTAATGAGAATGCCCTTGAGAATACAGAAAAAATTGGCACCTTTTGAAATGAAGTGTGAAATATTTTAAGAAAAAAGATGTGTCTTTTTCTGAGGCACTGAATGATACTGGAATGTCATCAAGCTCTAGGTTCATAATTAGCTTAATATAGAATTACAATATTTTAATAGATACATAAACAGGTGAGCTGCAGAACAAAATACACATGCTGAGCAATAGTCTGGCTCCACTCCGCTAGTTTATTTTCAGTTCTTCAGAAAGAAAGACACGTGCATGCTCTCTGATTTAGTCATCCAAAACCCTCTCTTTTCAATCTGCCCGTTTCATCCTCCTGCATGTTCACTTTGAAGCAGCTGCACATGGAATGACTCACTCATTAAGGAGAAATACTATGACTGAAGCCCAGCTTCCAAACGATTCCTCTTCAAACAATGACTTTAGTCTTTCTGTTTTCTCATCCACTCAGATTTCCATTCATACTTCACAAACTCCTCTTGATTCTGTTTCTTAGTGTAAATCAGATGTTATTCAACTATTTTCTAGTGTATACAATCCAGTAGAAAGTCTATCCAGTGGAAAGCTCCCATTCCCTATCCACAGGAGGTGCCTTCTCATCCTCTCTTTCCATTTGATTCATATTGTAGTAACTACAGAATTTGCAGCCACCCAGTTCAGTGAGCCTTCAATGCTTTTTCTATTTGCCTAGATTTGATTTAAAGGCTGCAAACAAGGAGAAACATTAGATTATGACCAGACAGTTTCAAGAGATTGAGTTAGTGCTATTTCAGTAAATTACTGCCCCTCAAATTGAGACAGTGCAATTGACTTTGAATATTCTCTAAATGCTTGGTTTAATTTAAAACACTTTAGTGCTTCTCTGGTTCTATGTGAGTGGTGATTCAAATTAAACTCTTCAACTTTGGATTGCATCAAGCTAGAAATGCAGGCATAGATGAATACTACTATCAGTTTTCCTATCTGTATTTTCCACCTTCAGCCATGCATTTACCTAATCCCTGCTAATCTGCCCTTCTCTGAACATCCCAAGAAAAGATTGGATCAGATCTGGTCTGTTTATGTTAAAATTTGGACACTAAAAATCTTTTTGAGGTTAAAGACCAAATTCATATTAAAAAATCCCCCTCTTCTCTATATTGATATCTACAAATTTGGTTTTAGGGGCACAGTTTCAACCTGAAGAAAAAATTATGTTTTTCTTTTCTTGGACTCAATAGAGAAAGTTTGGAATCTCCTCCCCAGGGCACTAAAGCAGGCTTGTCATCTTTAAAAACCTTACTACCAGATTCAACTTCCCAGCCAGCAGTTATTTTAATTATCTTCAAGTGTAGAGCTGAATTAAAATAGCTGCTGTGCTGGGAGTCCCTGATGTGTGCTTCATCTGATTTGGAAGTGTTTGGCGTTTCTAGAAAACTTGAGGAGACTAAAATCTTTGCATAATAAATAAATAAATAGATAAATAAATAGATAAAATGCTTTAAAAATAAAGTTATTTAAGAATGAAATTAGGACTTGCTATGGTTCTTAAAAACAAAAAGTCACTAATTAATGTGAAAATGTTGCTCAAGAGATTACATGCAGCCTGCTGTATCCTACAGCACTCTGTACTGTGCCCCAGAGGAGCCCAGCATTGGCTGGGCATGAGCCTTTCACACATTTTCGCCTCACCACCACGGCCTTTCTCACACTCCAGAACCCAAAATGTTAGATGGAGCTGCTTGGTCAAGCTGTGATGTGTCAGCTTAATTTTCCCCACATTCTCTGGTGAAGTTAACACCATCACAGAGTCCAACAGGCAGGATTTCATATACTAGGTCGTAAACCATTGAGAGGGCCGCTTCTTCATGAGGGTTAGAAGTGGTCAAGAGGGAGCAAAGTTCCATTCTGGTCTAATATCCTGTCTAAAACAGGAGTCAGAAATGGATGCCCAGGTAATATTTTAGAAACAAGGCAAAGAGGGTAATATCTCCCTAAGAAAATATCATCCCAGTCTCCACCCATTTTCATCTCAAGAGCTTTAAAAAACAGAGCAGTGCCTTTGGTTTCCTTGGCCTTCAGTTAGCCGTTCAATCCTATTTTGAACTCATTGCATCTTGCAGCATCCATGAATTCCTTTGACAAGGACTTCCACAGCTTAATGACATGTGTGAAAAGCCAACTCCATTTGATAGTTTTATCTGCAAGTTTCCCTCTGACAGCTCCTAAATCTCATATTGGAAAAGAAAATGATCACACACAATCTGTTTATCTTTTTCATACCACTCATGGTTTTGTAGAAATCTATCAAAACTCTTCTTAGACGTCTCATTTTCTAGGTCTATGAGAATTAATCCATGTCTCAATTTGAGCCTATAGATGTATTTCTGTCTGCCAGACAGACACTCACTCTCTGCCTAGTCCATTGTAATAGGACCCTTCATTCCTCCTGCAGAGCTGGAGGCCACACTGGCAGATAAATATGCCAAAGCAAAGTCTTTCAGCACCAGGGAAATGTTAGATATTCCTGTACTCGCATTGTTTTGTATGTCCAGCCTAACAGAAACCTTAAGTGATGATAAATGTCTTTTTATAGCAAGTCTATTCATTATCTTCAGAGAGTCCAGACTTGACTCTGTTGATGGAGCACAGCCACCTGTTGATCTTCCCCGGATGACAAGCTTCCAAGGCCACCTCTGTAAACATATTTATGACTGAGGCAGTTTCTCCCTGGATGTCTCTCTGATTCTGCTTCATGAAGCTTCCTGAGACCCAAAGACCTTGAGTCCAGCAGAGATCACATTGTGTGAACACTGGGTCTGCATCTGATCTCAGAGCTGCAGACAGGCTGTGTGGACAAGACATTCAGTTCCGAGAACCAGTATCATGGACACTCATCTCTGTAAGGTGGACATCCAGGCACTTTGTATCCCCACAAATCTCACTAAGACAAGGTTATCCAAAGCTCCCAAGTTTATGCTTCTTGCTGACACCAGCTCATTTAATAACATTCCTTGAATTGTCCATTCCCCAGATGCAAAAGAAAGGGCAGCATCTTTTGCAGATTTGGGTAGCACTGAAACACAGCATAACCACAGCCTTTCCATTCATCCTCCTTACCTCTGTCATGGTTTCTCTTGCAGGATGATGCCTCTTTCACAGCGAGAGTGTTATCTCTTGCCTTAGCCCGAGAGGGTTAACCAAAGTTTATTGAAAGTGTCTAAAACTGTAAAGAGGCTCCTGAAATTTGAAATCATGTTTATTCAGAACCTCTTCACATACGAATCACTTATGTAAAGCCCTGCAGCCCTCAGACTCAATTCGGATTAGTTACAATTACCTGAAATTATTTGAGCAGAAAAAAGCTCCCTCTTTTCAAGCTTTTTAAGATCAAAGCATCAGTTTTCAATCTTTACAGCTTGTTACTTTAAAACCCTGAAGTAACAATCAAAGGGCACCTTTTCCAAGTACTTCTATTATATCCAGACTACATAACTGTGCCACAATAGAAATAGGTGTGGAAAGGTATTTGCTTTTTTGTTATATTTCATTAAGTGTCTTTAACTTCTAAGAATATGAGTCAAGTCTGTCAAAAAGCAACTCTCCATCTCGCTTCACAGGGTTCCATTGTCACTTGTCCAAATAGATATTTTCTCCAAAGTTGCAAAAAACTCTGCATTCCTGAGGTCATCCCAGTTGTGGAGGTCAAAAACAGAGGCAACCCAAAATCAGAAGTTTGTTCAATGCATCTTTATTTTTTGCTGTAACCCTATAAAGTAGGGATCTGTCTTGTGCTTCCAATGTAGCACATCAGTCTCTGCACAGAAACACTTTGTCTCCAGGATTCAGGACTCTTTCCCTTGTTTTCTTTCTCCTCTCACTTCCCATAAGTACTTGATTACAGTCCTCATTTTCCTCCTGCAAAACACCTCTTCACTGAAAACAACCAGCTCTATGTGACAGGGCTGGCTGCAGTTACTGATGGGTTTGAATTTATTGTTGTCTGATAGAGAAAAATGCCTACTGCCTGCTCCAACAAGCTGGGGACAGTAAGACAGTGTGAGCCCTCATGTCGGACTTCATAAAACCCATTCACAATTGGAGCCTGGATTTATGACAATAGCTGTTGGTGTTCTCTGAAGCTCCATTTGTGCGATCAGATAGATTTGGTACAGCAGAAAGGCTCAGATGACATCAGTCACTGCTAGAGAGGAGGAGGAGATGGCAGTTCCAGGCAGAGGTACATTTCCAATACAAAAATCATAGTGATAAAGCAAAGGAAGTGTTTCAGATTTTTGTGCTGTCATTCTTTCTATGGCATAAACCATTAGCTTTGAACTGGGTGACTTATAAGGACAAAACAAATTACAATAGTATACACTGAGGACCAAGTAGGTATTTGGAGAGATTAAGAGAAAGGCAAAACAAGCAGCATCTTGCTGGTTTCATTTATGTCCTTCTAAAAATTAAGATAAAGAATGCAATTTATGCATCAGGGAGTGAAAAAGTTGGTCTAAACTTCACCTGCCGCCCCATGTTGTGAACGCTTTGAAACAACTGAAATGTAGACTGTCTTTCAGCCTGTCTACCTTATTGCGCTGGGCATATTTATACCGTTTTAGACTCATTAGGTAGATTTCATCTCCAGCAGGAGAAATACACTCTGTTAGATAATGGTAGTAATCATCATGTACGCCAATGCTCCAGTATGGTTGCATATGTAAGCACCTAGCATTTAAGGAGCACTAATTAAGGCTGAATATTCTCTCTACTTTTATTTTCCCCACTTGGGTATGTACATTACAACACAGCCACTAATTATGTGACATACAGTATGTTAACCGCAAAATACAATAAAATAAATGCAGACTATTTTTTCTCACTTTTAAAGACCGGGGTAATTTTGTAAGATTCTTTCAGGCAAATCTCTGAGAATTTCTGGAATTTAATCACCTGAAACCGTGTACAAAAGCTACTGATGGAGAACCTGGGGTACTTCTCATGGGGGTCCCATAGGACTCCATTCTCCATCTGTTCAAGTCTGTATGCCCTCCTCCCCTCCTGCTGCCAGGCACTCCCTCTGCCTTAGGCCAGTCACAGGATTATGAATATGGACCTCAACTCCTCTTCTGCTTACACTGTTAGATAAAAAAACATTAGCTTCAGAAACTTGACTGCTGGCTAAAACCACTCATTAGTCAGAGAGAGGACAGCACTGGCCCAAAGACAACAGACTAGAACACACATGGAAACTACCACCTGAGAGCTGCAGAGCCAGAAACAATCCAACAGAGGCATTTGTGCTAAGCCTGTCACTCCAAAGCTAGTGGCAGAGGCCCGTGCTTTGATGGCAAGCAGGTTTGCATGCTCTCCCTGCTCTTCCCAAATAGTTTCCAGGTGGATGCGATTTGCAGTGAAGGAACAACTGTGACATTTCTAAGGAGCAATATTTTGCCAGAGGACTGTTATCCTTTTTACGGGTATGCTGGAACTGAGGCTCATAACAGCCAGGAAACTAAATCTTTATTTAGGCAGCAAAAGCAGTGGCCTGATTTTCTACAGCTTCGACTCCCCTGAAGAGAACAGGAGCTCTGGGCACTCAGCAGGGCTGAAAAACTACCCATTAACTTCTAAATCTGTAGCCATTTCACAGCTGTATCTCTGTTTTACACCATGCTGCTCAGTTTTTCACGGCAGCAGAGAAGAGCCTCTCACACACAAAAAAAAAGTGGATGGCTGCTCTGAGCGCTGGTCTCCTGCTTCAGAAAATGCAGCCCACATGGCTTGGTTGAGGTTGGTCACAGATTACTTGCTGCATCTTCCCCATCTCCCACTCCTGGATCTCACCCATCAGGCAGCTCATCCTTCCCTAATACCATTCATGGAATCAGGGAATTAGAGTCAGAAGGGACCTCTAGAGATCATCTAGTCCAACTCCCCTGCCAAAGCAGGATTGCCCAGCGCACATTACTCAGGACAGCATCCAGGCAGGTCTTGAAGGTCTCCAGAGAAGGGGACTCTCTAACCTCCCTGGGTAGCCTGTTCCAGTGCTCTGCCACCCTCTGTCATCATTGTTGCATGTAAGACAATAAAAGAGACCATTCTCTTCATTTACATATAGAGTAAAATATAATTAAACCACATACTACAGATGCACTATAATAAAAAAGAGAAACAGTAAAAACAATTATAGGCTGGCATACTTACTGCTTCACATTTAAATAATAATGTGAACTATTAAGTAAACTAGGGCATAATCAGCTGAGGTTCATTAACTTATCTCACTGTAGAAATAGTACTACAATTCAATACAATTAGGTACATGCTAGTAGGAAACAGTGTTTTTTTCTGCACCATGCTGGGCCCCATCATAGAGATGCTGAGGTCTTTCACCTCCCACTGACTTCTCAGAGCATGCTCTCTCGCTTTTGGGAGGCACCCAGCACCACCCTGGATCCAACCTTTTGCAAAGAAACAAGTCTTAGGTATGTCACTTCACTCTGGTGCTGTTGATATCTGTGGAATCCCGCAAAAATGCTACAAATAGACCATATACACAAATCACTTTCAGCTGCGGTTGCACAACCTGCTGTGTTTAAGGAGAGCAGCTGTGGAGACATGCACAAAGGAGACACGTATGCCATTAGCCTGCATATAGCAGGGGCATTGGCCCAAGCAGACCCAGGACTTTTTCAAGTAGATAATATCCAGGCTACTGCAGGCTCCTGAAAGCTCTGCAAGAAACCACTCATTCTAAATCATCCAGAGAAAATCAGAATAAGCCAAACAATCTATTTCAGGATGTCTATGGCGTTTCTTCGCTCATGCTCCATTCCACAGTAGACTCCCCTCCACCTCCAAACGACCTGTTGAATCCTAGAAGACTTTCCTTCCTGTAGATTGGGGAGTTAAGGCACAGAGACCCTGAAACGGTGTCCATAAAATCTTGTTATACCACAAATTAGCCTCTTCAATCCACATGTGGCCTTCCCAATTGTATTTGCGGTAGAAAAGCAGACAGGGCTAGGGCCTGATCTCTGACCCCAAGGGTAAGTAGCATGCACAGCTGCTGTCCATCCAGCTGAATTTCTTTCCCCTTCACAACAGGATGGACTTGGAAAACTGTCTATCTGGTATGGCCCCTGGCCTGTCCAAACATGATCTCTGGTACACTGGGAGGGGACACAGACAAAACTTCACCCAACAAGTTCAAGCATTTGAACAATATGGAAAATCACATGTCACTTTGACCCCATGCCTTCGCCCCATGTATTTCTATTTGTCTTTGCTTTCCTAAGAGATAGCCAAGGAAGGATTTTGATGAAAGGGATTTGGCTTGAGTTAACAGAGGATGTTGATAGACTGGAGTGAACATCTGGAAGATAGTTTGTGATAAATGTCTGAAGAATTTCCCTAATCTTTCTTGAAGGGCTCCTTACTATCTGAATGCTTTTGGATCTCATTTCCTCAGCCTTCATATGAGTTTGATCAGCAGAAACTCTTTTCCCTCTTCCATCTGTGTTGAGCAAGGAGATACAATGTTGTACCAGATGGAGATGCTGAAGGTCTCCCTGAGACCTCCAGATGGAGAGTGGTCACAAACCTACGCAAAACAATATCATTCTTTTTGGACACCATTTTAATCACAATTTCTGTAGGTGCAAATAATAGCATACGGCACAAGAGAATAAAACACACAGCTGCTGACGGAAAAATATTCTGTCACTCCAAGGTAAAGTCCATAAATATTACCTATTAAATTAATTTATAATGCACTTTTAAGGTCACCATCCTTGAGTGTCCCTAAGGGGTTTTCAGTGGTATCTTCTGATTGTATGAAGACATTATGAGTTACAGCTGCCCATTTCTTCAAGTAAAGGGACTTGGAAAGAGGTGTTCCATGCCATCTTTACAGCAGTTGTCATGCAGAAAACTCAGTTTGGGATGGGTATGGTTTTAAACCTGGGAACTGTGAGTAAGGCCAAGCAAAGAGTGTGTTATGAAGAGCTCAGATGAATAATTCATAAAGAAGTCCTAAGCAAAGATCTGTTCAATAAAAATATGGGTCAAACAACAGGTCACACAATTGCTAGTGCTGGAGGAACTCTTGTTTAAATTAAATCCCTCTGTGTGTGTGCAATTAGGGATCAGAAAATGAAACTTAATTGTCTGAATACATTCACTCCAAATTTCTCACTTGGGTGGCTATACCAGGGAGCTAATAAGCTGGACCTTTAACTTCATGGAAAATTCCATAAGTCTTCTATGTAATTTTCTTCCAGAATGGGGAAACAAACAAACAAAGGGGGGAAAAAAATATAATTCCATAATACTCCACAAAAGGAAATTTTAAGACATGAGATGTTATTTTCGACTTACTGGAATAGAGTTTCAACAAAATCAATTTTTTTTTTTGCTTCGTTTTCAACTTTTTGAGTTTCCAAATTAAATGTACAGTAATAAAACCACACTGTGATTAAGAAAAAACAAAAAATCAAAACCAGAAAAAGCTTTTGAAAAAGAATAGCAGGCAAGCTCTATTCCCAAATGAAAAGTGACATAGCATTTCCCAGCATAAAAATGTTCTTTGGAAAACATGTGACCAGAATACAAGGCACTTCTCTAAGGCATATTTGTGAGAGAGCGTGTTTCTGTGATTCCAGTGCTTCAGAGGAAGTCTCTGCACTATATGTTCTATAGACATACACCATAGCTCTGTGGGTAAACATAGGAAATCTTAGGTCAAACCGAAAAAAATCTAAGTACATTTCAGGAAACAGAAAATAAGCAGTCCCCCTGGATTGCTATTCTCAAAGTTTTTCTCCAGTGCTGCTTCCGTGATGTCTTGCAAATGGATTTACCAGGACTCCACAGGCCCCAGGTGAATAAACTACTGAAAACAGGGCAGAATATTCCATTGCACATGTGTGAAGTCAATTGCTTAATCATATACAACCTCATAACTTTTAGAAGTATGTTATAGGCAATTTAAAACTGAGCAAAGCCCAACTGCTCCTTTTTTATTCACTGCAGTTTACCATATCCACATCAAACCAGAGCATTTTCTTTTTTTCATCTTTTCCTTTCTTTGTTAGGCCTGCAAAACGTTTCAGCTGTTAGTTAAATTACTGACCCACCTGCACACACAACTATCTGCGTGCACCTCTACCCTGATCATACAGCCCTGCACAAAATGCAAATTAGCAAAACTAATTTGGTTTTCATTATGATGCTAATGAATGCTCCCTTTATAAAGTGCTTTGAGGTCTACTGCCACAAGGCATTATATCAGAGCTGGCATTAACATTTACTATGCATTTATGATTATTATACCTCTTATAATTGATTTTCCATGATATTAAAATCCTCTGTGCACTTGTGAAAATTCCCACATAAGCATCTCAAAATCAGATGCATTATTTCTGGTTTTTGGACATTCTAATTAATCTGTTACATTGTTGTGATTAAAGCTTTTCAGAGTTCTGGTTCTTGTGATATAATCACCATCAATTTTATTCATTACTTGTTGATGGTAGTGACCGCAAAGGGCTCAGCAACTTCCAGACGTTCACAAGGGGAAACAACTGCCCCAAGGAGCTGAGAGTCCAAAAGAGAGCTCGTTAAAACAGTATTTATTTTTTTGGACTCACTGAAAATCTGTATTAGACCCATTCATCTTTTGCTTTAGAGTCTTTGCTTTGCAGAAACCACAATATGGGGCTTAGTGCAGAAAGAAGCCTGTAAAGGAAGAGAGGGTGTATGCACATGTGCTGGGAAATGCATTGTAGCCTCTCTCATACTTGAAATCCCAATTTTCTATGTCTGTCTAAGATGGAGCAGACAGATATATGGCAAGAAGGTGCTGGTCTTGTGTCACAAGCAGGTTTTGCCTGCTGCCCATCCCCAGGGGCCTTTTCCAAAGCTACGAGTTCTTAAGCAGTTCTTTATCTGGAAGAGCACAAAACCAATCACATCCTGTAACCCTAGGTCAGATGCCTGACCTAGGAAAGGAACTTCTCTGGCTTTATGTGGGTATAATGAAATCCCTGCATAAAACACTTCTTTAAAATCAGCTGCCCACACCTGACCTGCTGTCTCCAGAGACAGCGTCCTCTCAACCACAAGCTCTCAAGATCATCAAGGACTAGAAAGGTGTGTGCGTGTGTATGTGGAGGGGCGTGTGGGGTGCATTTTATGATTCTAAAAGAGCTGAAGGGATTTTCCTCTGGTTTTACAAGTCTATTGATTTAGTAGCTCAACAAAAGATCTTAACCAGGAATTTTTTCAGTCTAACCGTGGAACAATGAAGAGGGGAAACTGAGCCTTTGTTAGAAATTGAAATTGTTTGTAACTGGCAACCAATTTATAGCTGCAATTCAAACCAAAGGACAAAGAACATGTTTGGGGGTTTTCTTTTAACATTTTCTGTTGTTTGATTAACATAGTGTTTATTAGCCCAGCAGCAGCTGGGTTTTGATTCTGTTTGTGCTGCAGCTCAGAAAACAAATGGTGCTTCTGAGCAAGCTCAGGTCTCTCAAAGCAGTTTTGGGACGTGGTAACAGAAATGCCTCAAGTCCATTTTCTCACTCTTCATCCCTCTGCATCTTTGCTATGCTTAATAAAAATACACAGTCTAGAAAACGTGCATTATCTGAGAAAAACAAATTGAATAGCTTTGTCTTTTATATTTAGTTGATACAAATCAGCAGCATGAGCCCCAAACTAAATATTCTTTTTTTAGCCATTCAAATCAGGCTGCATTTCTCTAGCATTCTACTGTCCCTTGCCCTGTTCTCCTTTAATACTGATTTTACTTTACCTGTTTTGAGCAATATTACCTAATTTCCTAGAACTACATGCATTATCAATTTGTAGTAAGTTAAAGAGACTTTGGAAACAGTTACTTATTTAAGACTTGACCTACAAAACACATAAATTCTCATACCTGCCATGTCCACCCAATTTGACATGTTTAATTTATCAAGTAAAATATTTTTTTAGATGATTTAGATAATATTTCTAGAAGTATTTTAATCAGGTGCTGAAACTAGTCTGTACTCTTCCTAATGGGATTTAGAGAGCAGGCCTAGCAGTAAACAAAGAAGCAAATGAAATAAACCCCATTAATTAGGGTGAAACAGTAACGGAGCAGTTCTGGTTTTACAGATGGGCAAGATGTCTGATTAAATTTCCCAGCCTATGCAGATTGGCTGCAGATGGTGTGGAAAGTGGTCCAGAACTCAGAATTCATATAATCAAAAACACGCTTATATCCAAACAAGAATGTTTTCCCGTGTGATGCTGTATAGCTTGCAACCTTATCACAAGCATTTGGTAACTTTTCAAATCAAGCCATAACATAAACTTCACACAACACAGCATTCAGCAAGGGCTCTCATTAATGTTGCTATTATATCTAATAATTCAATAACAGTACAGCTCCTGGAGGCAAATTGATTTGGCCCCGAGTCATAATTTCCTATTGAAAAAGCCCACTAGTAAGCGCACGGGCCAACTGAAGATCTCGAGAGAAGAGCATTCACTGAGTAGGCAGTATATGAGCAACACCTGTTATCATTAAGAAAATAACATTTCTAAGAATTAAAACACAATTAAGAAAATAACTTATTGCCAGTAAAAATATCTTGAAAAATTCAGCAAAATATTAGTAGATTGTTCACCTAAAACTCTTCATATCTGAATCTAAACTTTTTGTTTATGTATTTGATCTAGAAATTAGGCTTTATTCCTGAAATTTTGTTTGCAATACAGACAAATTAGGGAACAAAATTCTTTTGCAAAAGGAACTATATAAATACCCTCTTAGCCTCTGCAAGGACCCAGAGACTTTTCTGCTGATTTCAGAAATAGATGATTGCCTGCTTCGACTCTCTTCAGCTTGCAAGGTCATAACCCTGTTTACAAGGGTGTTGCTTAGGTTTTAATTTGAACATAGTAAACACACTATGAATATCCACTAGAGGTCCCTTGATGTTATTCTGGTGTTGTGAAAAGACAAAAAATATGTGCAGACCCTACCTATTGCCTAAACATAAAAGCTCCTTGCTTCACTATTCTCCTCAGGAAGAACAAGAAAGTCTACTGAATGCCTGGAAGGAAGTACTGCACTGGATATAATCCTTTCGTGTTCTTTCTCACACGCACACCAAGATGTAACCTAGCCTTAAGTCACACTAGGACAGCAGATATGGCATTTCTTCAATGACTTTAACTCGTTTCATGCAGCCTTCACCTCTAAACCAAATCAAGTTAGTCTAATGGAAGAAAGATTGGCATTGACTGAGAACTAGGCTCAGTGGCTTTACAGAGGTTTACCCAAGAGTTTAGTCATGACTTTTGGCCTTTTTTCCCTCTGTCCTTTTTCTTCTAAGAATAAATGAGAGATGCAGTCTTCAAATTCTACAGTCTTTGAGACAAATATCAACCAGAAAAATTAGCACACTAAGATATGTAAGACATTAGCTCATGTTAAGAAAATACACAGCAAGACTTAGGTAATTAGATGACACAATGAGAGTTGTTAATTTTTGCAGAAACAATCTATAAACTTACTCAAGTCCAAGAATTTTTCATTGAATCTATTCTAATAGACTGGTACTGTTTGAAGGCAGTTAGACATCTAGAAGTAGAGTAAGGAAGGAAATAAAAATGAATCTCATATAATAATTTGTACAATCGCTTTCAGAGGAGAATCACATTTTATGTAAAGGCAGTGAGCCTTAGCAGAGAGGTTCACAAAGAATGAGGTATCAGAGGAAATTTAATTTTTATATTCCTCACAAATGGTCTTAATTAGCAGGGAAGGATGAAAGTGAGCTTGAAAGAAAATCACCAAAGACACTCTGGGAAAAGAAATGTCATTAAACAAATTCCCATCACTTGGCACTTTAAAATTGAACTTGACAAATGATGGCCTAAAATACAATTGATAGAAATTCTGCACTAAGGCATCTCCATTTGGGCCTTACCAGAGCATACAGTTGGAAGACAAGGAAGACAGAACATCTTTGATGGGGAAAAAAGAAAAGGAAAGGGAAAGAAGGGGAAGGGAAAGGGAAAGGGAAAGGGGAAGGGGAAGGGGAAGGGAAGAGGAAAGGGGAAGGGGAAGGGGAAGGAAAAGGGAAAGGGAAAGGGAAAGGGAAAGGGAAAGAAAAATTTTCATATTGTAAGGAAAATTCACAAGTGAGAAGTACCTTTTGAAGGTATTTTCAGGGGAGAGGGAAAAATCTGTTTCAGAAGTAGCTGTCAGCTGCCAACCACCAGCCAAAAAGCTCTTGACAATTTCCATTTGCAGCAGAAACTGAGTTTCTGGCAGAAGGTGAAATTTGACAAATTTCCCTCCAGCTGGGCTGCAGGGCTGGGGCACTTGGGGAGCTGCATTGCCTTTGCAGTAGCTCTGCTTTACTTCCTCCACCATTTTTGGCAGACTCAGATAATTTTTTCTTTCTTCTTAAATACAGAAGTGAACATGACAACAATCTGTACAGTCAAAACCTACAGAAACATTGGTTTGTTTTTCCTGAGCCACAAATAACATTTTCAGTAGAACTGAAAATTAAACTTTGAACAACTCTATGTTTCTCTGGTTTTGTGGAGTTAGAGGAGTCTGGAAACTACTTCTATAAACAATGTATAAATCTCTGAATAAGAGACAGCATCTGTGGCGTATGATATAGTGCTAGAAAGTAATGAAGAATGAAGAAACAGCACTCACTGCATCAGATAATGAGAAAGCAGGTTAAAGAAGGTGAACAAATGGAAATACAATTTTTGCACTAGAAGTGTTCAACTGTGAAAGTTGTTAACATAGTTCAGAAATGCCAATGGATTTAAACCTGGATTCCTCATAGTGATGTAGAGGAGTTTCTATTTATCAGGATGGACCACGTGAAACCTAGTTCCAGAAGTCCTTAAAGTAATCAATGCCAAAAGCCAGGACAGTTTATGCGACATTGATCTTGTTTCTTATTCTGCTTCTCTAAGCATCTAATACTGGCTATTGTCAGGAAGGGGATACTAGGACAACAGACTGCTGGACTGAACTGGTTTGGCAGTTTCTGTGTTTATACAAAGCAACAGAAAGTGTTCTGTCAGCTTAGAGGCACTGGTTATTGAAGGCTGCTCCATGTAGTGACATTTGAAAGACGTGCAGAAACCAAACTGCTAATTCATTTTTAGCACAGTCTTTTCTTCAGCTTGTTGAGGAGAGCTTATGTATATGAACCCTCACATGTTAAGAGAAAAGTGAACATAAACAGATGACAAGTCTGCCTGCTAGGTTAGTTTTACCAGTCTCTCAGTTGAGATATCACTAATTTTGTCAAGAAAAGACCGAGGAGTTTTTTGAATACAAACATTTTTGCTTACCACATATCCTTTCCCTCTTTGGCTTACCAGTTTCTTCTAAGACTAGAAATGCACCAGACTTCCAAATTAAAAATATAAATTGCACCCAAAAGTGCTTGATTTGAATCAGGTTAATATCAAATACTTTGAGCTGTCTCATGCTCTTTTTGAGAACCACAAAGAGAAAAAGAAATAGTTAATAAACCCTTTTTCTCATCAGAGTGGTCTCAAAGCAAAGAGTGTTAGTGCCAAACTATACTGAAAATTGGGTACCAATTTTCACCTCAGTTAAAAATACTTCCTTTTTGACTTTGCCTCACTTAATTAAATTGTGTTACATTTAATAATTTCTAAACTGACAAAATGGTTTCCTGGATTACTGTAAAATTCTGCATTTGCAGTGTCTCCTAAGACCCACGCGGTGAGTAATATAGATAGACAGAAAAAAAACACAAATTGCTGCTACTGCACAGGAAATTGAGAAAATTGTTAAAAAATGTTGATGGTGCTACTTATCTTGAATTCACTTAATAATCAGTTCTTATAAAATTTTGGCATCAGTACAAACCTATTTTTTTTAAAAAGGTGGTTATCTGTGCAGAGGTCACTTTCAAACTCTATGCTGTTATATAATAGCATTTCATGGGGATGATCCAGGCTTTAATTTTCTTTAAAATGAAGACTTTGGACAAAGATATGTGAATGAGAAAAAGAAGACTTTCTTAAGGTTATTACACATTTCATTTTTATTGCATGTTTTGGAAGCAGGCCCTTGAGATGAATGCCAAATAACAACTCAAACTCATACTTAAAAGAGAGCATGCGAAGTTCAAAGTAGCTGATAATAAATGCTAATGACGGTCATTGCTTGTTTGCTTTTCCGAGCAAAGATCTGTCTGCTTATGCACAAGAGAAGGAATGCTTAGACTGGGTTTTGCAATAACCATGTGTAAAGCCCTCAGAAGTCTTTTATATGTAGAAACCTTATTAAATGGCTAGGGTTCTTAAGTGCATCATACTATAGATGATCTCACAAGTTACAGGCACAGCTCCTGGCTTCTCTACTCATAAGATAATAACCTTTTCGTAGCCTGACTATGCCATTTCTATGATCCAGATTAGAAAAGTCAATAAAATGAGATCTGAAACCCAACATTGTAAATGTTATTTAAAAAAACCTGTATAGGTAGACATAAAGGTTAAGTCTCCGTATGAAGATATATAATCTAAAACGACGATAACATTACAGCACACACAAATGAGAGAAATTTTAAAAAAAACCAAACACATTCACAAACCTAGGAATTATACTTGCATCTCCTAAGTCCCACAGTAGACTTTGGCTTTGTTCTTTTGTTGTGAAAATGCTCCTGTCCCAGGTGTGCTTATGCAAAGTTCATGCTCCTTCTAGTACTGGAACACTTTTTACATATGCTAGCACCTTTCCCAGCATCCACACTAAGGAACAGGTTAATTTATCCTAATGGAACACATCCATGCGAGATGCTTAAATTAGTAGCATAGTTTTTTTGAAAGGAAAAGGTCATTTTGTCTGCCTTTAGACATCTGAAAGCTTGATGCTTAGTCCAACATGATCATCCTTAAAGTTGATGGGGGCTGGCATATCTAGATTTCTTTAGAAGGATATTCACCCCATTCTAGACCAGTATCTAAAACAATAAACCGAGTCACTCCTGACGATGTGTCTCTTTATTTAATACAGAAATAATTTATTATTCAGGCTGAAACTTGTATGACTTTCATAGCAAATATGAATGAAATGAATGAACCCTACCTTCTGCAGTCAAGGGATAAAGGCACTGCCAATAAATGAAACAGTCACAAACTGAATCACCCACTTGAACATGGCATTCTCTCTCCAGTGAAATTTATTTCTCATAGATAAACTTCTATTGTTAA
>VXBW01005613.1:186212-233731 GCA_013400375.1 Thinocorus orbignyianus | reverse complement strand
TTTTTTTTTTTAGTCAAAACTGTGGCTTGAAATTATTTTTCTTTCTCGATTAAAAAATCTCAACCAAAACCTCACTTTCTTCCCTAGTTTCATGACTGATCAAAACATTTCTGAAAAGAATCATGTGGCTTCTACTCAGAATATTTATGTGTTTATTTTGAGATGGATTTTCAAGAATTTGAATCTGCCTTCAATCATCTTTAATCCAATCATCTTTAATTTAAAAATCCTTCTAAAGTAAGAAGTATATTACTGTAGTGGTTAAAAAACTGCAGTTGGTTTTGTAAGAACGTGGCTACTACTCTGTCCATGGTGTTTTGGCCATATTCCAAGGCAAGTAATTACATTTACATACCTAAATTCACTTCAGTTGTTTCATCTGGATACTGCAATATTCTGTAAGCTCGTTTAGCTAATTTAGAACTCACATGAACAGCATAGGTTCAAAAGTTCAACTCAAACTTTATTAGGTTTGCGGTCCGCTTAATAATACTTAGCACTTAATTAATCTGCACAACACCCTTGTGAGCTACTTAAGTTAGTATTACCAGGAGAGTCTGTGAAAAAGGAACAAAAAGAGAGCAAGGAAGAAAAATGTCCGTCCTCTAATGCCACCTCTTCTACTCAAATGGGTGTTCAGATGCCTATAGTACTCATTTTTCCTTCAATATTATTTAATCTTGAAAAGCCATTAAATGAAAGAAAAGCACACAAAAAGCAATGCGACAGTCTACCTCATTCTATTATTTCAGTGTTCCTAATCATGTGTCTGAAAAAGAGTCCCAAAAAATGAACACATTCTCATTTTCCCTTTCATATATGGAAGCACTGGATCCACACATAGACTAGGAGAATCTGCAACGGGAAAAAAGTAAATAAGAGGAGTAAAGTAGTATTCCAGTAATGCAAGTACCTGATTGATGTGCTCATCAAGCCACTCATCAGTTGTATGATGTGGTGCATCTTACAGGGAGCCAAAATACCAAACAATTTTGGTAACAATCCACCGAGTCCCATCCTCTGAAACATGAGAAATCCTCTGTGCTCAAATTCCCGTGCTGACTACGTCAGCACCATGATGGCAAACAGACTGGTTTAATAGGCATGTCCAAGTGCAGAAGCAAGCAGTGGATCTACAGGATGTCTGAGAAGCTGCCATGTGAGAAAGAAGCAGGTGGAGAGGGGTTCATAGGCACTTCTGAGACTGCAGTACCTTTTTTTCACCTAATCCCTTCATGACTTAGAGAAGAATTCATGTTGCCTAAACATTGTTGCCTTCTGTTTGTCTCTGGTCCTGTGGGAACTCTTCTCTGAAAGATTTCTCAGGATCGTACTGTTTGATCCATTTCCATTTATTAGGACTTAGTACAGGTCCTTAAGTCCTGTTTCCCACCTAACAGTATCTATCATCTTCTCTGTGTCATGTTTATGGACAAACCCTTTCTATGCTGCAGGGAACTCAGTAAAAGAAGAACATAGAAGCTTAAATCTGAGCTGTTAGGGAACTTGTGGAACTATGGATATGCATAATATGTAAATGAGACTGAAAGAGCAGAAGACACAGATTTCCTTTTCTTCTGAAGCTTATGACTGCAATTACAGTCTGTGACAGACACACACCACAGCCTGTATAGACTTACAATTAGGTTTACATATGGTCCCTGTCACAGCAGGAACTTTTCAAATTTTCAGTAACTTTATTGTCACAGCATTCTTCATAAAGAAAAGTAATGTATTATCACTTAGGGTGAACAGATACACACACACACACACAAATTACTTGCCAAGGCAAACATACAGGATGATTGTGAGGGTTGTGAAACTAAGTCTCAAGCCCCCAGTACACATCTATCTTCTCCACTGGACTCTTGATTTTGACTGATTCTTATAAGCATGGCTGTTAGAACATCCTTGTATCACCCATGGCACAACAGGAGAAACCCAAGACATGATCCTGGTAGCAGATCCGTGCAGGCAGATCTGTATGCTTGAGGCGCTCTCCAACTTCAGGTGAGTCCTGCACAGACATGGGGACAAACCATTGCTGAACATAAACAGTAGACATAAATATTTCCCTGGTAGAGGGTTTATGAAGTGTTAGGCAAGTATTAATAGGATCACAGCAAAGCCATATCCTGACATGGTATTGTGATTACATCTCGATTTCAGTGGTTCAGTTTTGACTACCCCTTTACTTTGCTTATTCTTCACTGTTCTTGGGAAATTAATTTCTTCCTTTTCTTAAATTATTTGTTCTAGGACAATAAAGTCAAGAGCATAAGAAGATGGTCATAAAAGCTGTTTCCTCAAACATATATATGCATCAAAAGTGAAGCTGTCTGAGGGAAACTTGTGTGATCCAAGAGATCTTGAGACCAGGGAGAGAAAGAGGTGCTCTTGTCAAATAATACCATCTTCAAAGACAACAAATAGCAAGGACAAGCAGGGTAGTCAAGCGTTTTGCTTCCTGAAGATGTATGTTATCATCAAAATACATTGCTCCAGTCTTTCTTCCACCCTCTTAATCTAGTTTGTAAAACCTATCTTTCTTACCTTAGTATTAATTTCTTCATTGAAGTCTTAAAGGTAGGGTTACACCTTTTGATCCTCAAGACATTCAGCCCTTCAGCAAGCTTTCCTGACAGAAGTGAAGAGTTCTCATCTTTATACTGCTTCAACAACATCCTAGCAATAAAGGGCTTTTTCATGCCAGTGTCACTTGAAACTGAAATGAATTGCAAAACACTGCAATTAAAATACCAGGAAAAGTGCATTGAGAGAGACTTTATAGCCATTCAGGGTACCTGAAGGCATGATAAATCTTCCATCTCTGTGTAAATCTGCGTCCCACTATTCAGTCAAACACACAGCAAGAAACTACAGTTGCAGTGTAAGTTTTAAGGAAAGTCCTAAAGCAAAACTTTCCTGTACTTTGAGGCAAGTACCACTGAGCTTATCCAACATCAAGAGAAGAGCTTAAGTCTTTCCACAGAGTGCTCCTGAAATCCCCCCTTTTTTTTCTGGGAGGAATCAGGTTGTCCCAACCAGGCTTAATAGCTCATACTCCCTCCAAACTCTGCTGGAGAAGAAAGAGACAAAAGTTATATTCCCAAGACAGAGGGACTACGATTTCCTTTCCCCTCTAAAAAGACAGTCTTCTCTGTCCTTCACACTTGGTTGAAGATCACACTTCTCTGTCAGTAGAAGGTAGAGAAAGCTGAGACAAAATAGATGCATGAGAAAATTTGATTAAATTAGTACTGCTCAGGGACTGAAAAGTAACAGGGTTAAAAGACACAGATGGAGACAATTAATGAGAAGAAGGAAATTTAATTGTTTTTGAACTGTCTTCTCATTTGTTGTAGCTAAGTCCTGGTACTGTCTAGCTGGTCCTCCATGATACAATCTGGGTTTAGTTGCTTGGTTTAGTTGTCTGGATTCTGTAGTTCACCTCTACTGCAATGTATCTGTATTTCACTTCAGAGAATTGTGCTCCACCAGTAACTTGTGTGTCCTCAGCTAAGAACTATTCCTCCATGGCCTATCAGCGATGCATTGCATAATTAGGAAACGGGTACCATTTCCTGGGAAGAATATAATGAAAAAAACCACCTGTCCTTCCTTGATTTCACTTGACAAAATCTAGCTGTGACAAGTTATTGCCTAAAATAGCACTACATTTCTTCCTAAAACTACTGGTGGCCCATGCGCAACAAAATTCATCCAAAGCTTCAACCTCTGACATAATAAACTGGCCAGACAAAAAGTGCTAGAATTTTCACAGGAATACAGTCCAGGAATTTACCCTATGAAAAGAAACAAGAATAACTTCTGGGTTTTGTGGTGAAATTTGCAATTTGTACATTACATTCAGAGAGTCCTTCTCTGAGGCTTTACTTCAAATTCTTTTTAATTCCTTCCAAATGGTTTGGAATGATGTATTTTGCTTTACTTCCACCAAACCTCATAGTGTTCCCAGCTTACACAGGACACAGAAGATTCCCAACAGTTCACACAGACCCCATCGCCCAGAAAGTCCAACCACTGGGGTCAGGCAGTGACTCCAGTTGGTCCTTTGCTGTGTTCTGCTGACTACTGCGTCCTTACAACCATCTCTGCTCTTCCAGATCAAGGTCCTTCTGGAGCCTTCTCCCTGCCCTCAGGTCTTGCTTTCCAAGGGGTAACCAGAACTCAAGGGAAAGAATTTCCATCAGTCGTCTATCTCTACATGCAGCTAGGACGCCCCCAACACACACAGATGAGACCAAGACTACAGAGTTATCCCCCATAGTAAATACGGAATTTCAAGGTGCCACACTGCCATTACCATTCCCTGCTTAGGAAATCCTGGGCTCTTCATCCCCTTGGTCCCTGCACTACACACACACGCACAGCCTCACTGAGCTTTTTCACATCTTTGGGGCTGAAAATTATCTCATTTTTGCCTATTTACTTTTCTATGACTGCTGCTTACAACCTGATCTCTACTCTCAGGTGAAGGTCCAGCTGGAAAAAATAAGCTTCCTCTTCAGGTCCATCCTGTTTTTAATCTGCTGCTGTCGTACAAAATTCCCTGTGAGGGTTTTCTTACTTCCTATTGCTTTCCCTCTTCTGCTATAAACCTCACAAATATTAATCTCTTTTGGTCCCGATTTTCCCTTGCCTCCCATCTTTTATTTGTCTAAAATGCCTGCCAGGACTTTTCACACTTCATCATGTCTGCAGCAATACCGGCCCTGGGCCAATGCCAGAGACTGCAACTTGACAAAATGTGTTGCAAGGTGGCTTTCCTTCCACACCGTCTGCAGCTGTCATCTTCTCTCAGGGCCTGATACTACAAATTAGCCAGAGCTGGCGAGAGACCATAAGTTTTTACCTCACAAAAGTTAGATTGGGATCAGAATTGCCAGGGAATTTTCCTTTTAGCTCCTTGCGTGTGGGATAAGCAGGCTGGGCATCATGTCTGTGCTTTATCCCAACATTTTCCTCGCTTTTTGTTTATTGTGTTGTGTGAACTTTTACCATACTAGCATGATGGAAACCCCAGTCAATTTGCAGGTGTCACCTCATGCCAGATTAGCCTGGAATGTGAAATCAAGTGAACAGTGGACTAATCTCAGGGGGACAACAGTAGAAGACCAGCAGTTTCATGCTCGAATGAGCACAAGAGCAAATAATTTGGGGGCTCTTGGAGGTTTTGGTTCACTGGTTTGCAAGGGCTGGTTCGGTACAAGCAGGGAGATAGGTGTTTGTATATCCTAGGAATTCCTCAATTCAAACATATCCAGTAGGCTCTAGTTTTTGTAGCTCTATTTTTTGGATCAATGGATAGAAATTATGTGCCATGTTTATTTTGCATTGGAAGTAGCAATTTCTTCTTGACCTTTGATAGACCCCCTGAACGTAGAATGAATGCAATCAATCAAGCTGGATTAGTGAGAGAATGAAAAGAACAAAATTCTTTTTCTGTTACTTAAACTTTTTTTCTTTTCTTTAAAGCAAGGTTAGAAATCAGGGAATATACAAGGGAAGCAAAAAAAAAAAACAAAACAAAAAAAACACTCAGCTCAAACCAGGCATGTTTCAGAGAGAGCTTTGTCTGGTCCAAAACAGAGGAGGAAAGGGTTTCCTGCATAAAAAAATTCCCACAGAACATTCCACCAGCATGAAGGTGAGTTTCACTACCTACTGAAAACTTGCCAACTCGAGGCTCTCGGGTTGTTGGCCTACAGCCCTGGAGCTTATACTTTGATCCTGAGAAATCCCCAGAGAGTAGCGATAATAAGGCAAAGTGTCAAAGGTATATAATTCAAGCTGATGATACAGCAGAGAGCTGGTAGCTCAGCATGAGACACTGGAACAATTAAAGAAAAAATATAATTTCTCTGTGATGGTATCAAGGATCTCAAACAAAGCAAGCCATTCTTCAGTGTTTGGGATTCCCATGGGATGAGTGGCATCTGGCAGGGCTGATTTTGCAGGATTTGGAATAGTGAATTGCAGTCACCAAGAGAAGAATCCATTGGGTAGCAAAATGTCCCCTTGAGGCTCTTTGGATCCCTTTTGAGCTCATCCCATCAGTCACAGTTAATTTTATATCAGAATTCCCATTTGTTCTATGCTTTCTTAGAATAGTTTTCTTTTTTATTGTCAGCGTACTGCTATTTCATTGTGATTGTTTTATTCTGTTTGAATTCCATTTTCCTTAAGCTCAGTTTAAGAATTCCAATGACAAACCTTATAGCAAATTATATGTATAGGTGGTATAATTAAATGCATCTCTGCTGATTTCAGTGGGGTTTAGCTGATTTATACCCACTGTTAGTCTAGACTATCTTTATTTATACCCACTAGAGACCAGAAGACATCTCTCTTTGGACTGGTTCAACAGCCTGGGCCAAAGGAAATCAGCGACCCTGGGTTTGCCCAGCAGCTCTGATTCTGATCTGCTGTGTGACCTTTAGCAAGTGGCTTCACTTTGCTGAGCTGTTAGTTCCTATCGTGTAAAAAGGACTTTGTTTTGCTTCTACTGCCTACAATAATGGCAGCCTCTCCTATCCTATACATTACCATAAGCAATAACAACGCTTGGTTGCAATGCAACATTGGCAGTCTGAGAAGTAAATTTCTCCCAGGATTCTTTTCCAACTGTTGTATGCCTGTATTTATTTGAAGAAAGCAAATCATATCATTGTGGGACCATTACCCATTTCCAGCCAGCGCGCATACCGGTCCCAGTGGAATGCCAGTGATGAAAATTACAAAAATAATCCAAAAGGTAAAGACATTTAAGTTTCTAGTTCGAAAGATCTGAACATTTTTACTGGAATGAAAATCTCTCTTTAATGCACACACACACCATTTGATAATTTGAAAGAGAAAAAAACCCTAAGAAGAAAACACAAATATTTGAAAAGCTGCTAGTGTTCTGTGCGTGTTCTTGAGCACTTTTCATCTTAACATTTATTGGTTACATAGTTAGATCAAATAGCTCACTGAAACTGAAATGAGTACATGAACGTGATATGGACTATTTGTTTTTCCATTTCGATCTTTTTATTTCATTTTTTATGATATCCCAAGGAATCAGCCTTGATGTCCACTCAAATTAACTCACCAGTCACCATTTCCAACCCAGAAGGATGTTGTTTTTTGTTCCCAGAACCTCCCACTGATGTGTAAGGCACGTGTAAACCCACTTTGCTGAAGATCAGCACAGTCATACTTTATTATCTTCTTTTGTGCACTAATTCTAGCCTAAGAGAGGTCTGCACTGCATATCTGTGTTCAGCAGAGCTAAAGAACAAAAGGAACTACCTCATCAGCTAGTCCTTTACTGTATTTTGTCTTCTCCAGGAAAACATGCTACACGCTAAGTTTCTGCTCAATTTATTCTTTTACTAAGTTAAATTGCTCTCTGAGTCTTTTGCTAGAAGACATTGCTTCTGGTCTTTGAATTGGAATATTATTACTCTCTGTGTCATCTCTGATTTTTCAGCATGTCTTTGAAAATGGTAAAAATTAGACCCATTAGTATTCCCATGCCTGCCCCACCAGTGTTTTTTGCAGAAGCAAAGAGATCCTTCCACGTACCTTTATGCTTTGGCTTGTGACTTACACAGCTATGAATAGCACTAGTCTTTTTGGCTCTAGTTTCACATGAGAACCTGTATTTAATTGTTCAATCCCTGTGATCCTTCAAGCTTTTCAGGGTCTTTTTTCACAAGAATGAGAAAAAAAGTAAGAAAAGTTCAGGAAAAGGCTGAAAAAAAGGCAAAAACTGGAAGGACACAGCTACAGTAGTGTAAGACAGGTCCTTCTCCTGGCTCTGAACTCATTCTTATTGTATTCTCAACCCACTAACGCAGACAGTTTAAAAACTTTAGATTCATATCTATTGCCAAGAGTATAAAAGAGGCATTTTTAGAAGATGATTCATTCTGTTCTGAGATGGGTTTGTAACAGAGATTCGTGAACTGTCCCCTGAAGATGAATCTCTCCCCCTTGTTTTCACAGAGAGCTACTACATTTTCAGACAGTTAAATTTTGGTGAAATTCATAGAATCATAGAATCATAGAATGGTTAGAGTTGGAAGGGACCTTAGAGATCATCAAGTTCCAACCTCCCTGCCATGGGCAGGGACACCTCTCACTAGAGCAGGTTGCTCAAAGCCCCATCCAGCCTGGCCTTAAACACTTCCAGGGATGGGGCATCAACAACTTCCCTGGGCAACCTGTTCCAGTGCCTCACCACCCTCACAGTAAAGAACTTCTTCCTAATATCTAATCTAAATCTCCCCTCTTCCAATTTAAAACCATTACCCCTTGTCCTGTCACTAGACTTCCTGACAAAATTAATCTGTGTCAGGCTTGTACTTCCATCTGCCTCTTCTTTGTAAGTTCTGTAGATGTATCTTTCATTTCTTGGCCCTGAATATGCAATTTTGTACCTGGCTGTATTAAAGAACAGTTTATTTTAACAAGCTTGGTTTACCAGGTATATGTCTGTAGGGCTATCTTGTTAGCTGATATAGGTTGTTTTCCTAAATTTTTTGCTACCTGACAAAGTTAAAAGTACTGATGCCATATTTATTTTTAGATCACAGGTTAAATTATTAGCAAAAAGTTGGACCTAGTCCATATGACTGCAGGACACAGTTAGAAACATTTCCACTTGATAATGATTTATTGCTGAGATCTAAATTTTGAATACATCACTTATCCAGTTTCCATTTTATTTCGTGTTTTGTTTTTTTCCTACATTATAGTCTTACTCTTCCCAGGTCCATCAAAACCGTGGGTAAAGCTTGACAGATCGCTTTTAATATTAAGTCAATTAATTGCTATAATTAAAGGCAATTCAGTCTTGGCTTTTCAAGGGCCCTGTGAGGGGTTTACTACCTAATTTCCTTAATCTCTCTTGAAAACTTCAGGCTGTATTAAATTAGTATTTTAATCCTAGTCTCCTGCAAATGTGTTTACAAGTTACAGGTAAATGCAAAACATGTTTTTAAACATACACTTTCTTCCTCCCCTTGCACACTCTGTGACCATGTGTCAGCAGACTTATGATTTGTCTGTGCACAATTTCTCACATGTAGGCTGGGATGTTTGTTAGCTACAAGGCACTCATTTATCTTCACCAATGTGATGGACACAGAATGAGAGACAGCCGAAACTGTGGTTCACTGTGATTTTCATCAAATACTACACAGAGGGTAAACTTTGTACCAGATGTACATATGTTTATGGTGCTAGGAGGCCAGAGAAGAGAATAAAAGTTTTTTACCATCTTATTATAAACTCCAACTTTTCTGCAGTAGTAGTATTCATATGTTAACATTTCAGACTGATTAAAATCTCTCTGGAATATTTCAGAAGGGAAGGTTGTCCCTACTGAGTGTGTGGGGGTTTTCATTCCTTTCTCTTTTCCTTTAAATAATCAGAAAAAACACCACTTATTTTGATTAATTGAGTAGTTTCCATAGCAGCTGTGAGCCAGGTGGTTGGAACCAGTTACTTAGGATGCTAAATTCTGAGTAATTAGTTTATTTTTAATCTTTTAATTCTGTGGGAGTGAAGTTTAGTGTGTTAATGGGAGAGGTTCTGTGCAGAAGAGTCTTGAGTAATGTGTTATTATCATTTAGTTTTATTGATGAAGCTCGGCCTTACACAAAAAGAAAAGGAGTGGAAAAATCTGAGGCAGAGCAAGCTACAGTTTTCATTCTGACTTAAACGTCCCTAAAGGGCTTCTTTATATTTTATTTTTATCAGGAGTTTTTTATAACTGAAAACCTGGGGGATTTGGTTCAAAGACCAGCTTGTGTTCATGCAGAAGGACCCACTCTACCACAGAAAAAAAAAAAGGCATTAATTGCAGAATGAGAAGGCATGGAAAACATATTAACTGTATCATTCTTTTACCAGCTCCTATTGTTGAGGGAGGACTGATTTTGATTATTTTACAATGTGTACATTTGCTGAGAAAAAAAAAAAAACTTTAGTAGTTAATAGTCATGTTTCTTAACTTGACTTCCCAACCTTTTCTTTTTTTCTTTAGTTCTCCCACTAACTTCTGGTTTTAGTTTTTAAAGCTTCTTGTTCAATTACCTAGCTTTCCAAGTTAAAGCAATGCATTTTTTGGCTTAAAACATGAAAATGGATCAATGTATCATTTCAGTATTTTCCATGTTCTATGAAATCTTTCTTTGCTGTGGATTAAGGCCAATTAGCAGATGGAGATTTGTGAGCTGGAGAGAGTCCAAGGGGGAGGAGGCACTTGCTTTCAACTAGAGGCCCACTGACTTAACATCTACTATCAGCTAAATATTTTATTAGAAAAAAATCCCTTCTCAGGGATATTTTTACTGCCACTTTTCCCCAGCATGCTCTAAAGCTACATAAACCACTGAAATATACGTGTTTTCCAGAGCTGTGCTATGATGGCTGAGGAAGAAGCAGAACAAATTCAGACCACCTACCACATTTCCCAACTTAGGTATAGTTATTTCTTTCCTGCAGTAAAGGAGTCACAGATGTGCAGGTCAGGCTAGGTTTAGAACTGATCCTGCCCATCTTGACTTCGCTTATCTGAATTAGAAAACTAAGTCAGGTAACCAGGAGATGATCAGACTTCACCTGTGGTCTGCTTCCTCTGTACACTAGTTATGCAGGTTGTGGTCACACTAGCATTAGCTTTCTAATTCAGATCCAGTGCACACTTCTAGAGTGAATCTCTCAGTAGTCTTCATTTACTGAGCGTTATTTCATGATGCAGAGCAGTTCTAAGGTGCCTTTTGGATGAGACTAAACCAGATATACCCCAGAAGTTCACCTATTGCATTCTTACCTCTCAAAGGTGTCCAGTTCAAGGGAAAAAAACACCCAAAACATGTACAGTGTTCACATCAGGTCCTAAGCAACAACCACTTCTCTGTTGGGTCCCACTACCTACAAACACAAACAGAGCCTGCCCTGGAATGATTGCTGGTCCCAACAATAAAATGTACAACCCTTTTCTATACAGCTAAACTTTCTTTTCTGCAACAGAAGATCTGCCTCCTCTTGACTAACTACTTATGCCGAGACTATCCCCTTGAGCTCTGCCAAGCTTGTTCAAGGGAGAGTCCTTGTTCTTACACACCTCAGCTGTGCCATGGAGTATGAAAGGGTGACACACAATACAGATGACTGTGCACAGTGCTCCATCCCAAGCCCTGGCCATCCTACAGCCCTAGAGGTTCACTATGATGCCAGAGGTTTCAAAGTGTTGCTTGAGAGGGCAGAAAAGGATTCTTTGCACATTCCAGACACTGAAGGAACTGGAAAAGCAACTTCACCCATTTGAGTGCATTGATCACTTGGCTGGAGATAAAGCTGTGAGAGAAGAATTTTCTGTCATTTACTTGGTGCTGTGTCTGTGCACCAAGGAGGCTGGAACAGAATAAAGCAAAAAAGGATTGTGATTCTGTTTCCAGTCTAGTGGGAGCTTTTGTGGAAATGGGATATCTTGGTTGTGCATTGCAAGTATTGAATAAAATGAATAAATAATTTTAAGTGCCTTTTAAAACTAAGGAGTAGAAGTCAGCACACATTAGACAAGTACTAGACATTACCACAAATCTGTATTTCCACTATCCCTAAACTGCTGAAATGCAGGACATTTCTGTAACTGGGTATCTAATACTACAAGGATTATGTACATACAGCCAGCATTTGCATAACTTTTCAAGGAAGTTTGCATTTCCACTTGTGATTACTTATTTTGGATCTTTGCATTTCAATGTACCAAGACACTTAGGAACTGATTTAAAAAGGTCTGAAGGGGCAACATGTGCCATCTTAGTCTACGCTCGTAAGGCTGACTGCTTCCTCCTTTCCTGTTCTCTCTGTGAGTCCTCTTCCAGCTTCCCCATTTACTTACATCTGCTCCTCAGGGAACAGATTCATTTGCCAAGCTCTTCACTACAACCCACATCCTCCACTCACTGCCCAGTTCTGCTCCAGTCACTGTAGTAAGCAGGGTAATAGATTTTTATTTAAAAAGCCACACTAAAGTAAAAAATGCTACAGCAAAGAATAGGAACATTTAAAGCTGAAATGCTTTCTTTCCTTCTTTGTTTTTTCACTGTCAGGTATTAAAAAGTTTTTGTTACTCTATCATAATGTTACCAGCTTGGTTTTGTCTCATTGTGTTATATTGATATGATCTTTTTTTTTTTTTCAAATACAGCTCTGAAAGTAGCAAGTGCTACAGATTCTAGGGTGAGGGAGAGGGCAAGAAGGGGAAGGCTTGCTTGGCTGCTTAAAAAAACCCCCACAAAACAACACAAAAAAGCAAGTAAGCTTTGGTGACTATTAGGACATCAAGGAGTTTTTTTACCCTGAAGAACCCATCTGTGCTTCCAAACACAAACATGTAAAGGTGAGAGGTCTCCTTATTATGCAGGCAGGACAGAATAAGGCTGAATCCTATCCAGCTGAGCTGGTTCTCTTGCTTTGAACCCTCTGGAAACATAAAGATCACAGAGCTCCACTGTGCAACTGCAGCATTTCTTGGTTTGTTCCATCAGTCAGCTTTCCCTTCTCTTGGAGTATTTTTGAACTGCATCTTCAGAGAATATTTGCTCTGTCTCATTCACACTGTGAAGTGTAAAGGGTGTTAATGGAATGCTTTTTCTTTTTTTAACCCTGCTGAAATCTGGGAAAATTAATTTAAGCTATCTGTTGTAAAAATTTTTTAGTATTTACAAAGTATTCCATGTAGTGGAAAGCTGAAATTCTTTAAATACTTCTACCTCCAAAGAATAAAAGAGTCATGAAATGAATGTAGAGAAGTTCATAAAAGGGGTTTTTTTTTGCTGCAAACTTTAGATGTAGGTTCGAGCTGAAGGGGTGCAAAAAGACAGTACCAGTAAATACTACCCAAATTAAAAAAAAAAAAAAAATATTCCTACTACTATCTGATTTAAAATTCTAAACTAAAATGTAATGTGACATCACCATCAAGTGGTCTCATTACCTCACTATTCCCCTCATGCTAATGGGAACAAAAAAAAAAAAATTGCAGTTCACTCCATTTTATGTCTCCTCAGCCCTCATTCTCAGTGAGCTGTATTACTGTCTTGCCTTGCTTACTTATTGAGACTGAGTATACGACTGTACAAAGGCTGGAGGGGTATAGAAGTCAATGAAGCCACGGTAATTGTCCCTTGCTCCCGAGTCACCCTTTTATCCATCTTGTGATGTACTCCTCCCCCTCTCCATTCTTGCCATCTGCAACTTTTTGTAAGGTAATTCTTAGAATCCCTTAAATGAATGATAGTCCACCACGATTGCAGTTTATTATATCCATTTCTACATTGCTATTAATTATTAAACTAATAAACATATGCGTGGATGTGTCTATATACACCCAAGAGTGGATTTCACCACAACAGCTGTTGGCATTGACAAATAGGCACATATCCTTCGGCTGATCTGTATCTATAGTGCTTAAGGGGAAAAAATCATTAAAAATAGTCACATAAGGATGGATATAGGTGTTTGTAATTAGGTCAGCAATGGGCCATTTTTCTACTTACTAAATCTTCTCTTGTTCTCCTTTGGGAAAAGCCACTCTGTCAAGCTACTGTAGTTTGGGATTCAAAATGAACTTGTTCCACTTTCAGTTTTCAAGAGGTGCAATACGTTCCATAGTTCACTGTTACATTTTTGGATTACAGTCTAACTGACTACTAGAAAAGGTAATGGGAACAATCATATCCAGGAAACATTGTAGGTTTAATGTCATTATTATTTAAGCAAAAGATTCCTGTCCTAATATAACAATGCTAGCAGTGGCAGCTGCCTATTCTTTGGAGGCATCAAAAGACATTTACTTTGGTTTGGAATCACGGCACAGGTGAGCCAACCTACTATACTACTCCTACAGCCTGATGACAGTAAAAGTAAGTCTGGCAGATGCTAATTATTTTATAGGTATAAATTAGCAATTCTGCTCACTGAAGATGTATTAATGAAGCAGCTACGCTTGAACAGTAGGTATCACATTTTTTTTTTTTAACATCTCATTTCTTGTAGATACTGACAGTTTTCAAGCTGAGGTGTATATTTCAGAGAGCGAGGTCTTGATGATATGAGAATATTGTACTATATAAATAATAGCTTCTGTGAGTGGGTCTTGGCACATTCTTTCTGGTGCCAGATTTTTTTTCTCAAAATCTTCATGCGGTGAAGAAAAAAAGGACGTGCATTTTTCAAACAGGATTTGTTCTCATCAGACTGTCAACATTAAAACAAACATAATCATCTGTTTTGTCATCATTCTTGAGTGCAAACAACTTTTGAGAAAAGGTTAGCCTCATTTTAAAAAGAAAAAAGGAAAGACGCATGGGCCTGAAATCCCAGGGCCCTGCTTAGGTGTTCTTGCAACTTAACAACAAGCTGTTTTATTAAAGACAAGGAATTGGCTTTCTGGTGCCATTCTTTTTTTTATTGAGGCCCTCATTACTGTGGGATAATGCATCATTAATGCATGAGGACAGGATTCCACATCTTTTTCCCTGCACATCTGGGCTGGTAGAAAGTTTGCTGTCATAGCTTCTAGAGAAAGCACATCACGTCCCCTCACTTCAGAGGCAGAGCTCCTTCTGAGCTTGTTTTCTGAACTACTATGAGAATGAATTTGTCTCATTTGCTTAACAACATTAAATCAGCTTAACAACACTGATTCATTTTAGCCTGGGGTTGGTTAGGGAGAAGTCCCACGAGAAGCTCAGGGAGTGGCTAGAGTGCACAGGAGTGGCCAGAGAAAGTCACTGGCTTTACCAGTACTGCCATATCTGGAGTCTGTCTGACCCAAACCCAAGGAAAACAGAGAGGTAAAAAATATGCAATGCAGTAGCTAAAGGAGAAGGCTGGAGGTTGCTTCACACCACTTAGTTAAGGTCCATACCTAAAAGGAAGGTGTTTGCAAGTTATGGACAGATTATATTGACTGAAAAAATACTTTGCAGCAGATTATTTCCCCTGATTCAGCATTTACCAATGTAACTTTTCCAAGCACTAACAAATTTGAAAAAAAAATAAAAAATTCTTTCATTTTGACCCAAATGTCATTTTGCTCCATCTCACATAAGTAAAGCAAAACAAAAATAAACTCGATTTCCCGTGTTATCCCATATGTTTTCAGAGTTCTTTTTCATTCTCCTTGAATAGCTTTACCCTTTTGCTGTACTAAAAATTATGAAAATAAATTATTTGAAAGTTCTTTTTCGTTGTTTATTTTTCACACTTCCACATTTAAGAAGACTTAAGAAATGTGTTTTTCTATTTTCTTTCCACTTCACAAATGTTTTGCCAATGTTTTTCAGATTAAATAAGAAAAAACTGAGAAAAAAAAAAGTGGGATGCTGCTTCTTAATTTTAAACCCTCTCATTTACCACACATATTTCATGTGAATACAAGCCAAAGAAATAAATTCAAAAAGAGGATGCATTAAAACATAATGCTTTTTTCCCACTTTCAGTTTCCAAACAATACAGAGCAGCTTCATTATTAATAAAGTACTTCGATATTTTTTAAACAAAGATAAAAATGTTCTATCTGATGTCAGGGATTGATAGTTGTACCATATTTGCCAGCCCAGCTTGAAGGCCACTCTCTGGACTTCCCCAGTATCCAGTGGATGAGAGCAGATCCCTCAGACCTGGAGCTCACAGGCCTCCTGTGATGAACTCAGCCTCTATTGACTGTATTGGGAGCTAAAAATGACCAGCCTTTTAATACGGGAGAATGTCCTCTTTATCTGCAAGTGAAGTTCCTTTTCAAATACCAGGAAAATATCACAAGGAATATGTTCTTCCTGTATATCTACTGACAATGTTTCTGTTTCCTCCTCTGCAGATCAGGTTGTACTCAATGAGGTAATGTCTTCTCAGAAGGGAATTCCTGAGAACTAGCATAAGGACATTCATGAACTTTTCTTCTTGCCCTTGTTTCAGATATGGTTAAAAGGTCACTTTCATCATGGCTAACTAAGGTGATCTCTGTCTGTATGTAAATCTTTCTACTACATTCAGGGAAGGAATATCTGGTGAGTGCTATAAGAGGAGCTTTGCACTCACAGGTACAGTAAGGAGGGCAAACAAAGTAGCAGATTGCAAAAGCAGAAGCATGTGGTATACAGCCAAAGTTTTTATGATCAACTGTAAAGAACCGGTGAAATACAATCCATCTGGATAGAATTATGACCCAGAAACTAGTAAAAGCTGGACAGCCATGAGGACCTGACCATGTCTGACCTCTAAGTTTTTTGCAGAAATAGTGAACTGCTTCTCAGTAAGAGAAAAGGCAAATATTTGAACAATACAGTTGTAAGTCTTTGAGTCTCTACAGAAGTTTGGCAGGGACTCAACTGGAGGATTGTGCAGCAGAGCAAAACTTCACTACACCAGTAGCTACTCTCAGAATCTAGAGTACATTTTTTGAAGTGTTTTTAAAAATCTTATTTCCATCCTGAACACTGTTATTGATCAGAGCACTGGGATTTTTGTTGGATGAAAGATTTTGCCCTGAAATAGCTGGGTAGAAGACAAAATATTTCCCTTTCATTACCTCTTCTTAACAGTATATAGCTAAGAAATTTATAGGTGTTTCCTCTACAGGCAGCACATAGAAGACCATTGTAATGTTTTTCTTTAGAAGGTGTTTTTCAACAATAGGCATACTGGGGAGAGCAACTGACCTCTTGCCCAGTATGAGAGCTACTCCTGCTATGTCTAATGTTATTGTTGTCTTCAAGGCTGGTCAAAATTCTGTGTTCAAAGCAATGTATCTGTGGCAGGGTATAATAAAAATCATCAGCACTAAATCCCAAGAAACAGAACCAAGACATAATACCTTGGATGTTGCGTGAAATACATCCATTCAATTTCCTGGAGGTTTTCAGTTTCAGGGCAATTTCCTGATAGCTTTAAGCTTTAGCACTTTCAGGTACAGTTTCTGTTACGAAAAAAATAAAGGGAAAAAATAAAAAGCCTAGAAAGCAAAGAAAAATGGTACTTTTTCACAAGGGAATGTTCAGTTACAACACAACATTCTACCATGAAGCAATATGGTGTGATTGCATCACAGTCTGTTTTGGTATGATTTATGTGATCCTGAACTACTTAGTACCATGCTGTAGGAAATATAATGTATTATTTCCAGACTAAACACTTTATTAACTCACAGCTAAGGTTAAAAAAAAAAAGTGCTTATTTGGTCAAGGATCTCTTTAGAAAATATTGAAATACAGCTGTGAGAAAGGCTAGGATTTTAAATTTAGGTTCCATTTATCAGAAGGGAAATACTGAAATAACTCAAAACACTAGAACAAACAGCTCAGGTTTTGCAGCTTATTTATTGTGGTCTTGATCCTGTTCTTCAAATAAATGGAAAAGGTCACTTATTTGTAGGAACAAATTCCTTGAAAGCCAACAGAAACGCCACAGTATTGACTATCTTGTTGATTCATCTTAACATTGATCGTAAAATGCAGAATATTTTGCTCTTAGAGTGCTTCTTAGTTATACAGCCTCCACATACTCCTGTAGTCTCTCCTCAAGCCTAGAAATGGGTCCTAAACCCTATGGAAGGTTACATTTTCCAGTTTGTCAAAAGGCCTTGTCAATTTTTTTGTGAATTTAGGTCTCATGTTGAGATCCATATGGGGGTGGGGGGATATGTAAGGTGAGACAGCTAAGAAATTGCTATTGATTAATATAATAAATTATGAATGTACAGTTCCCAGACCAAGTTGTTTTGCAGTGATAAAACAACCTCCAAAAAAAAATGTTTGGATGTAAAATCCTTTTTGTCCTAGACACTTCTCCAAATTATCCTTAAAAAGAAATAATCCCATCTTGCCTATGAAATGCTGGGTATTTTGGTTTGGTTCAGATCAAGTTATTGGGTAGTAAGAAAAAAAGGTTATAATAAAAAGGAATCTGTCTTCATTCAAAAGCTATAGTAAAATTGGAGGCTTTCCACTATGTAATTTTTCACTGTCGTCTGTATCATGCTTTCTGGTATAAGGGATTTTGCAGTCAAATAAGGTAGTTCAATTACTGTAGAGAGAATGCATTATTTATTGATCAAAAGGTCAAAGGGGACCATGTGATCCAGGGAATTTTCAGGAGGAATGGTGATCGTTTGTCAAGAAAGAACAAATGTACGTTGATATGTGAAGTTATTATGCTTCTCCTGATCACAATTTGACCTTTCTCTTGCTAGAACTATACATCACCATAAGGGAGAGGGAAGCAGGACACAACCCACAGACAGGCAGGAGACTTCAGGTGATGATTAGAAGAGCTAAAATGAATGGATAACTAAGAAAAAATGGGCCATTTCACACACGTTTCTTAAAGAATACAAGACAGTTTTATTACATAGGCTGAGTAGCATTTAGTCTTTTCAAAATTTGAAGACTTAGATTTAAAAATAAGAGTGCATCTTTTATTTTTATCTCAAAAAACTTTTGAAAGAATGGCAATTCACAGACATCTTAATAAAATTAACTGTTCTATAAAGCCCAGTTTCTTCTATTATTTATTTTATTCCTTTCTACCTATCTTTCAAGATACGGTGTTCATACCTATATGTGAGGAGCAGAGGAGGAAAAAGGATGAGAAATCCCAGCATAACCATGGAGATGGCAGGCTTGTGAAAGATTGAATGATCCAAAGATGGAGAAAAGCAATTTCGTTTTGTGACCTAATTACAGAGATTGTATATGTGGCAAAGGTAAGAACAAAATACATCCTCTGTTATAATCAAACTTGCAGCGCACTATTCCAATGAAAAGTTGTGGAACCTGACACAAAGCCATGCATTTGCTGTGCAGCAAGGCAAGCAGAGAATTTGTCGATTTGGAAACTGTATTTTTTTTTTTTTTTCAGTTTTTCAGTTTCTTATCAGTTTCAAGTCACTTAGGGGATGTGCTTACTTTTTCACTCATGTAGAGATGCCTGAAGTAGCCAGTGTTGCAAAATAAATATTGAAGTTTAATTTTTAAATCCTCCCTTTAGGTTATGCAAATTTGTAGCAACAGGAATCACGGGAGACACAGATCAAAACCATCCATCCATGTATATGTACATAGTACATAAGTTATTTCATAAAACTTTTACATTTTTCTGGTGGGTTGACCCTGGCTGGCAGCTAAACCCCACACAGCTGCCCAGTCGCCCCCAGCTCCCAGCACATCTGCCTTATTCTAATGCTCACACACACATCGTGATAGATACAGACTACCCTGCAGTATAGATGGGTTTATCCAAGTCTGTGCCTCAGTTCTTTCTCTCCTGCTTGGGTACTCCAGCAAAATGTTTCAGGAAATTAGCAATGAGTGAAATATAGCATTGGGGAGTATTCAACTACATCATTAAAGGACAGCATCTGGGATCATGTACTAGTTATTTTCTCTTTTAGTCAGTTGAATTTTCAAAGTCAAAAGTCCACAGAAAACCACTCTTTCCCATCAAGCATTTTATTTCTAATCCTGAGATCTTAGCCTGAGCAAGTCAGTGGGCAGTGTAACTTTCATGTAATGTATTCAAATTACATTTTAGAACCTTATCAAGCAATGTAAAGATCTGATTTATTCATGTTAAAAGAATTCTCACTTACATGGAAACTGAAGAACAGCCTCTCTCCTTAACACACTGCCAAGCATATTGGTAATTATCACTGATACTGTACAGAATCCTTCATTTTACTGAAGTCATAGATGTTCACACTTAGTTCTATTAAACTATAGCAATAGTCACTTTCAGTGTTGATTTCAATTCCATTGTGAAGCCACCTTTGGGAAAAAACTGAAGAAACTACTTAGGTATTTTATAGTCAAAGGAAGGCATCAAGTTTAGTACACAGAATCTCCCAGCACGAGCTGTTGTTGAGGATGACTGCCATTCAAAGATAACTTGTGCAATAGCCCATTACTTAGGTGAAGCTTTGACTGGAGACATTCCCCAATGCATGCCTGACATAAGCTGAGCTTTTTTAAAAGAGGCAGGTCAAAATAAATCTTTGACTTCTGAGAAGAAAATATATTCATCCTTTTGCCCTTGCTGAATCAAATTAATAAACCTTTTTGTGGACTATTGTCCACAGAACCTGAGCACTTGAAGTCTGTGTACTAGATGAATACTTTATGTCAACAATATGATTTTTAGTGTCCTTATGAAAACCAAAATTTCAATTATTTCAATTTTTATTTTCGCCATGCTTTATCATTAAAGCCTTAGGCCCAGATGAGCTTAGAGAATTAGCAGTGCTGAGTCTGCACTGTATGAGACCTAGCAACCTTTCTTTTCTATTCTTCTAGCATTTGTTCTTCCAGGCCCAAAAAATGGGGATACCTGATTTAAATACAGAAAGAAGAACAACTAGACCAGTAAAGAGTAGTATAGACTGCTGGGGAATAAAGGATGTTGGTAATGGACAAAGACAAAATTATATTAGCTGGACATGAATTTCAGGGACTGGGAATTCAGAAATACATGAAATTCAGAGATTGGGACTGAATCGACTGCAATTAGGTGGAGGCTGGTCAAGTGTGATGCCTGGCCAGCCACCAGGTAAATGGAAGCTAAGATCAGATGAGCAGTTTGCAGAAAGAATACTAGGTCTGGGAGGTGTTTGGGAGTGAAAAGAGAAGTCTGAACAAAAGACAGAGAGGGATAGTAGTGAAGGTGGAACTAGCCAAGCTGTAGGAATCCTATTAGAAAATATCACACTTAAGTCTCACCCATTACATTCATCTCCAAAGATTTAAGCAAACAAATCCTCAGAGTCCAATAGCCGCAACACAAAGGATTTTGTGAAGTACATTAGTAGACTCCATCACTTTGTAATAATCTTCTGGGAAGGAACACTATCTCAATTAAAGAATAACAATCCCCATAAGAAGAAGCTTTAAATTTGCTTTTGTGTCTGTTAAGACTGTTGAGACCAGAATTTGTTAAAAGAACATTTTTGATACTGCAAAGGAACAGGAAAGCAGTATAACACGTAGCACAAATCTCTCAAAAGCGTCACATGGCATCAATATTGTGATGCACAGATATTTCCTTCATGACTAGTTAGCTGTCATCCTGCAGTTTCAAAGTTGCCTCGGGAAACTGCCAAGCACTTCCAAGGTTTGCCAGAATTCAGTGAAAACTAGAAGAACTTGGCAACATCTAGACTCAAGAGGCAACTTCAACAAAGCAAAATGATGATCAGTACACCCTATCTCATTAACTTTCATGGTGGATATGATACAGACAGCAGAACTCAGCTGAAGAAGTTCTGCATTTTCTTCTTAATCCAAAGGTCAAAATTACCTGAACTAAGATGAACTGAAAAACCCCTTGCCCCTTTTAAAATGATTGAACTTTTGATCGCAGAAGACCCCTGCCTCATTCAATTTAAGAAATTAAATACTGATGACAGTATCTCATATATTGCAAGAGATGTTAAGGAAATGTCCATAGGATTCACTACATAATTTTTAAAGAGATTCATACATAGCAGCAAAAGAAGTAGAGTTTTTAACTCTGAATAAATTATTAATTATTTAAGATTTTCAATGAAATAATGAGTTGATTTTTTTTTTTTAATGAAATAAAAATTCTAAATTAATTAATCCAGAATGAACGGAGATTTAGAAAAAATAAAGAATGTGGTTTGGCACTTCCAAACAGGAAATGAAGCAAAATTCAGTTGGCTTTAATTAGCTGACTTACCTTAGTTTCACTTTCAGCTAAATTTAATGCAAAATTGAATTTTTAAAAAAGGCAATAAGCTGATGGGAAAACTCAATTGTATTTTTTTCTTGAAGACAAATGACAGAAAAAAAATTTGAAACATTCTACTATGGTTTAAGTAGATAAAATATACTTTCTTTTTTTTCCATATACCTTTTCTATCAGAAAATGGTACTAATGAAAAATTTCCAGCCATCCCATATGTTTTCTAAGTAAAATAGGAAACATAGACTGCATTTTTGACTGCATTCCAATGTCAACACGCAAAAATTGTTGGATCAAGAAAGAAAGGGGATGGCATAGATTCTCCAAAGAGAACATCCCCACAGTATTAATGAAGATTTCTGGGAGGGTTGAACACAGAGTTCCACTCTTTTGGTGGGAATTTGTGCCTTTTCCCAATGGGTACATTGTATATTTAATGAGAATGGTACCTGATAAACAGTGGGTAGAACTAATGCACATAATTTTTATCAGTGAAATCAGTGCAAATATACAAGAGAAATTTTACAAGGAATATCGCTGAGGAAGAATTCAACAGTAGTTTTCATCCCAGGTTATGAGGGATTCATGCAATTCCAGTTTGAAGAGTTTCAACCTCATTTCCAGTCCCATGTTACATGCTGTAGTACTGTCTATGTCATTTGGGGAGGTTGTGCCATGCATTACACAAATCTAATGAATCACAGCTGTTGCAAAGAAGCAGATTCAATTCTGTTGTGCTGGGGATATCTGAAGATGGTACTGCTTTTGAATTTCTTCCAGCCCTAGAAAAGCAGGTTCTGTAATTCAAATAAGTTGAAGTGGAATTCACGCAGAATGTTAGAGAATCCACAAGTGAAATAAACATAATGGGTAAAAAATAAAATGCAGAACTGATGATTGCCATATACGACAAAACACAGTGATAAGAGTCCTTATGCTCCCTCTGTAGGTGAAGAATGACTCTATGAGAAAAGATAAAAGAGTGTCTGGAAAAAATAATTAACCATATGTTCCCACAGCCCTTCTGTATCACTTGTAATTTGTATAAAATATGAGCAGAGTCAGATGCAGCAAATGGATAAGGTGACTGCTCCCACCCGTAAGTGGGCACCATTAATAAACTGAACTCTCAGAATCAGAGAAGTGGCTTAACATATCTGTATAATAGGTAACTGTGGCATAATAGTCTGTACAGGAAAACAGGTCAGAGAAAATGGTTACAAAGGAATAAGACGGTGGCCTCAGGAGTGAAAACATTCCAGATTTGGTTTAGCTACGTTGTCCTATATTATGTAGTCATGTCATTTAATGTACGTGTTCATCACTGATGCACTTGTTCACCCCTATAAAAAGGGATAGTATTCCCTAGCTTTCTGGAAGCTGTGTTTAGAAAATAAATAAATTGAAGATTTTGATCTTGCCAGCTGCTACAGATGCAAGTCATAAAACTAGACAAAAGGAGACTCTACAAATGGATAGCTACAATGTATATAGGACATAATTTCAAATTTCACAAATTGCTTTGCCTTTATTCATTTCCACTCACACTTTTTTACTAATTCAGAATCAGGAACACTCAAGAAAATCATTTAGGTCATTAGGCAGTTTCTGTCATGTTGTTTCTCAATGCACACTGATTCTCAGAATGGGATTGCAATGGCCAAATATTCTGAAAATTACAAAAAAAAAATCTAGAACATATATCTGTATGTTAGGATTTTCATGAGCTTGAAAATCCAGAGATACTTTCTCCTCCTTAGAATTGGTGGGAAAATCACTTTAGCTGTCTTTTCTCCAAACACCAACATATAACTGACAGTTTCTGTGGAAACAGTGCTATGATTTGGGAATTTTCAACAAATGCTAATGCATTATAAGTTTTAAAATGTTATAGTATGCAAAAATTTCTTTGTTTTCCAGAGATTCAAATCATATTATTTTAGATACTGTATTAAAAAGTAATAGTTAACAAAAAATAACCACAAAAAAACGAAGGAAAAAATATTATTAAGGTAACAATACAGCAGTATGATTTGTTCTACAGCTGTACATTAAAATGGCTTTCTCATTAGACATATTTTGGTCTGAAGTCTAATGAGCAGCTCAAGAGAATTGTGTAAGTGAGAGGAATTAACCCCACTTAAGGAGAGTAAGATAAACAAAAATCATCCTTCTATTTGCAGAAGCTCGTATCACAAAGAACTAAGACAGTGTTTTCCCCTTTATGTCAGAGTGTCGCTAGGAAAAATCAGTTTTTGAATTAATGGCAGCAACTGGTGGGTACTACCAAATAATATATATCAAAATCTGGGATTTCATTTTCCCTCACTGTCTTCTATAATTTTGGCATATATCTGTATCTTCATAGGAATTAAGATTTCTGGACAGGAAAAGCTGGATAGACCAAAAGAATACATCCATGACTCCAATTAATTCATAATGTACAGAGAAGTGTAACCTTCAGAAAAGTGAAAAGTTGCAAGTACAGTACCCCTGATCATGTAAATCAGAATAACTAAAATGCTCCCCATGCAACAGAAAACTGCGGAATTTTAACCAACTTGGACTTGCTCAAAACTTGTGAATAATTTAGTTTCGTAATGCTCACCAAATTTAAAATGGTAGGCAACGTAACACTGTTACATTGTCTTACTACTTGCAATGAAACATGGGAGCAGGCATTTCTCTTACAATTTTATGGTTTCAGATGCTCACATCATAAAAGCCCTCCAAGGAGCACCCAGGAGAGTAAGTAAGACACATTAAGCAGCTCATGACTACCTGATGTATTTGTAGAATCTATTGCTAGAGTTGGTCCCCTATAGCTATTCTACGATACCAGCCTGAAGTAAGCAAGATGCACCTTAGGAAGACCTCATTTAGCTATTTTGGGTTTGCTCATTGACATCTCAAAATTATTTAATGCATTTATCTACCAAGTCTACCCAACTTCAACCAGATGTCATGGATTCACGGTCTGAGAATTGTGACCTTTGCCATACTGCCAATAGTTTCAAGAAGTTTGGCTGCACAGGAAAAAGTGCACGGGACTGCAGGTCCTGATACAGAGAAGAAACTCTTGGGTTCTGAAAAGGGTTGAGAAACACAGGAGGCGTAGGTAATATTATGCCAGTTCTGAGATGCAATTTTCCATGTTCTTAAATTCTGTGACATTTGATGTGTCTTAATTCTTTTATCATTGTATTGTGAAAAGACCACATGAAAATCTGCTATGCAATGAAACCTTTCTTTTTAATCACTACACACTTCTTAAATGGGTCTCAGTTTTTTGTCTTATTACACTGCTATTCAAATCTGAATTTTGAAAACAACTTTATTTTCAAATATGTATATTTCTATAGGAATTGATTCAACTAATTAGCCCATCAGTTTGTAATGACAATAAATCAAAGTAACAGCAATGATTAGTTTCTATTTTGTACCATTTTCATGGGGTTTAGCCCTTTTTGAAAAGGAAAGGCATGCAAACTGCTGTTATGCATATTAACATTAGTGCTGTATTTAAGTAGATTGCTTTGATTTCACTTCTTGGTTGACATCTTTTTTTCTGGGACAAACATCTGCATTAACCATTCTATGATTCTATGATGCCCCATCCCTGGAAGCGTTTAAGGCCAGGCTGGACGGGGCTTTGAGCAACTTGCTCGACTGAGAGGTGTCTCTGCCCATGGCAGGGGAGTTGGAACTCCATGATCGTTAAGGTCCCTTCCAACACTAACTATTCTATGATTATTTTCAAAATAAGGAATCTCTGATATGTGCTTATATTACAGAAGTTAAAGTAACTCCAGTACTGAGATTTGAGCATTACACCTCAGTTTGCTGCAGAAGCAAAGGAATCAGCTGGCGGACCCTATTTTAAGCAAGGAAAATGTATCTACAAATTCAAGGTATGCATTATATTGCAATTCAGTTACTTGCTTCTCACACTGCACAAGAAAGACTACTAATGAACATGGGCATAAATAACCAGGGCATTCATCAAGCTAGAGTTTAGAAAAAAAGAATTAATGAATGAATGCAAACTTAAATCATTATTTCAAATTTAGATGTTATCTGTTGCAGATTAATAGATGCAGGGTTAGGGAGTATTCATTAACACCAACACTTTTATCTTCTCCCTAGGAGTGACTCTGTAGATAAAATATTTTGTTACACTCTAGGATTATTAGAAAAGAAAGGGAAAGATGCAATGCTAGGTAGGTGCTGGTGTCAATAGCACTACAGAGGTACTTCGTATCTGTGCTATTTGCATCAGTAACATTGAAAGGCTGTGTTGCACGCTGGGTGGGAAATTATACTGTGGGTGAAGGCTGTGATTCTTAATAGTAGTGGTCAAATGAATACTTTTATTATGAGGAACTGAGAGGAATACCTTTTACTTATGTCTGCAGTGGAGATAAAAGTAATAAAGTTCAGTGCATGCACACCATTTTCCTAAAAAATGGAATGATACAGTTAGCTGTTTATCTGAATTTCAGGTGGAGTGTGGACTACTGGCAGACATCATCCAGAGACTCAAAAGAAACATAATAACGAAGGATATTAACCAGTTTCTACCTAAATTAACTAAATTACTTCTCTAGTTAGATCTTCTGGACTGTAACGGAATAATTGAAGAAAAACATCTATTCCAAAGAGACCAAAGCATTTACTGAAAAGACAAGAGATAAATAATTCATAAATTATTAGGCTTAATAAAAGGGTAATTAAATAAAACGCAATGGGGTATGATATGTGATATGCAAGAAGTCATGACAGATCACCTAGTGACGCCATTTTAATTTAAACTCCAGTAGCAGTCTAAAAGTGGGAAATCATGAGCGTTCTATATCTTTTCTCTATTTCAAAAGCAATGAGGGAAACACACTGCAGATGCAGGTATTTCACTTAAATACTTTCAGAAATAGTTAATATTTTTTTCCAACTAAATTGCTGGCTGTCCTATTACTAAAACTAAAACATTTTCTTTTCTTATAAATAATACTAATAAAAGCTGAAATAAAATGAAGCCTTCAATAGTTGTGTTAACGATGAACACACATTTCAGCCAGCACTTAACATATCGTTAAAGGTAACAGAAAACCCTGGGGTCTTTCAAAGCTGATCTAGAACACCACTTGAGGCTTACTGTATTATGTTGGCTATGTAAGGAATTTAAAGCTACAATATAATCAATTTCAACACCTTCATATTAAAGATGACAATTAAGATACCATAATCTTAATTTATAGTTTCAAGCATTCAGTTCAGCAGTAAGTGAATTGAGTTGATACTCAGCATTCACATAAACATGGAAATTCTGTAATCCTCACAGTGCTTCATGATTTTCAATTTATCAGTACTATTTACTTTCAATTCTTTCTGAATATCGTGTCTTCCTCACCTTTTATGCTGCTCATCTTGTTTCTGAGGGAGACTTACAACCTAAGAGAATAACATGCAGAGTAAAACATACACTGCTTGAAGAAAAAACGTATCTAATGATGGGTATGAGCTTTAATCAGCCTTCTCAGGAACAGGTGAATCTCATAGATCACTGTTTTTGCCAGCTGGAGATTTTAAGTAGGCAGGAATGAAGATCAATAGTTTAAAAATACACAAGGGTTAAAAGTTCACTTTTAAATAAATTCAGTGTCACCACCAGTCCCAGCATATTATTTTAGAATGTTTATTCACTCAGGAATTTTAAGCTTTATCCACCTTAATAACAACAACAAATAATTAGGACAGCTTGAATGCATTCTGCTTGAGGATTCCAGCCTGAGGTGGTTACCATGTGAATTTCATCTGATTACAACTGGGAATTTCTTAATTTCTCTCTTAGAAGTATTGGCACCACTTGTTAACACATATTTAATCACTATTAAAAACCTAGAAACAATTTCTTCAGCACATAACATAAATGTATATCAATTAATATTCAGAGAGATTGTTCATGTGTCCTTTTACATATCAGACTAGAGGGTACAGGAGGGTATTAGGATCATAGGATGTTGGGCTTCCAGACAGCCAAAATGTCATTAGGTCAGTATGTTAAACACCTGAATTGCTCCCCAGTGTTTAGATTTAGACATTTAATTGTCTACACCCTCATGCTGGTCTCACTTCCCCTGCCCCATCCCTGACAGCAAGGAGAAGGCCAAGGGGAGGTGGGATGGGCTGCGATGGCACCACAGCCCCTGGTAGGAGGTTGTCTCCACACAGACAGGAGCAACAGTGGGCTGTCCCTCTAAGTCATTTTCCTCATAGGTTTGAGTTATGATCTGTATAGGAGCAACAGCCTTTTTCCTCTGGGTAGCTGAGGGCTGGGCCTTCCATTAGTCCATTAGTCCTTGGCACCCCCATCCTCCGGTTCCACAGCATCTCTGTCAGAGCAGAAGAACATGGGAAGGAGCCATGTCACAGGGGGGTCAGTGACATGGCTGACTGAGGGAGAGTACAAAGAGAGGTGAGTATTTATGGGGTCAGAGAGGATCATGACAGGAATGGTGACGCAGAATATACCAACCTTTCTGCTTAACAAGGATACATCTACTGAGAAAAAAGAATAACATATGTATGTATCGACTTACTCCTTTAATTTCTCAGGGGCAACATCTCTGTTTTTCACAGAGGCTTTTTTTGAAAACATCACCCATTTTCGCCATCTTAAACAAAAGTGGTGTGAGACTGGTGATGTCTTACTGTTTTAACTGGTATTGCCCCAAAATGCAAGATATAAAAAAGCATCCCAAAATTTTAGCAAAATTCCTCTTTTAAAATTCTTCAGTATTCTCAATAACAGTATTGGTAACAGAGGAACCAAGGTTGCTGACAACAGAACAGTGTGCCTATGCTTTAGAAATCATGATAAATGTTGCAGATGAGAATAAAGTTTCCTGTGAATTCCTATACTTCCAGTTCTGTAGTAGCTGAAATAACGCTGTCATTCCTCATCACTCAGATTTCTTGTTTCAATCCGTGATATATTTCCAGGTCAGTAAATACAATGTAAAAAAATAATGAGTTTCTGGAAAGCTGAGAACACAGAAGTGGGCAGGAGGGAAATGTAGCCATGTTCAAAGAACTCCATTGAAGTGGCATCAGCACTCTTATTGTTAAGATCTGATAATTCTGTAGTCTGTATTTGTAAATACCACTTTTAAAAACATGATTCTCTGCAGAAGGAAAAGATGTAGCACATTCTACATATCATTAATGTAGTTTGACCACTGTCGTCAATGCTACTGTTCCATTCAAACTACGTGACTGGCACAGTCTTCCTGGGACAGCCTTCTCAGTCTGAGGTACTTATGAAGGGGAAAGCTTCTCTTCTTCCTTTGGTATTCTTCACCCAGGAGACAAACATATCTGAGGGGATATGCTCAGGCAGCATGTGAATATAGGGGAAGGAGATATTCTTTCGGGTCTCCTCTATCTCAACTCTTCATGTCCATTTAGGAGTACTTTTTTACTGCAGATGTTGTTGGAAGGCTTTGATAGTACTTCTGAAGGTGGACTAGAGTGATCTTTAGACAAACAATTTTTGTTCAGCCGTTGTTCTGGCACACTGACAAAATTTTTCCAAATGGTACTTGTAAAAGGGGTGATGGCAATTCTCCTATAAAAGCAGTGTAACACAGCAAAACTTAAAAATAAAGTTTTTATAGGACCAGGAAAGCAATGTTTTCTGATCTCTCTGCTTTCTTTTCTTGCATATTTTTTCAAAAGTCTGTTAAGCCCCACTGGAGACAGCATCATTTTCTAAAGAAAAACCATAAGACACTGTAAAACAATCGAACTTCCAAAACAGCCTGAAAGGAGAGACCCCTAACAGGTCTTTGTTTGAGTCTATAGGCAACCCCTACTCAGAAAAATATGTACTTGACATATCATGGGTTAAACCAGATGCCCGATGATCAGGCAGACCTGAGTATGAATACATTAAGGGTATATTAAGGAAGTTGAAGTAGTTGTGGATAAGGCGATTTATCTTATCAATTAGATTTTATTAAAATAAAACAAACAAAGGAGGGATTTCATTTTAATCACATTTACAAAATTATATACACTTTCTGTTTAAGTTAGATCAGGTTTTAGTGCCATTTACTATTGCACTTGCTTTTGAATTTATTTCTTTACTGGCTTGTTTTCGGTTTGTGCTTCTTGTATGCACTTGAGTTGATGACTCCAAAAGGTCTTCCGATTAACCTTTGTTACCATGGAGATAAACGGTTTAACCTGTTCAGTATATCCAGAATTTTTTTTAATGATTCAGATGTGTAAATAATCAGTCTACTTTTTAAAAAAATAATCACGCTGCTTTCTTCAATTAAAAGCTAGAAACACTCATTTTAGTAATTAACTTTAGTGTTAATATTTATTTTACAAGTAGATTCCGTAATAGAACTGTTCACTTACCACATGGGAGATAAGGAATAAATATCTATTTTAATATTCTTGTAATCTGTCAAAATACAGTTTTCTTAAAAAAAAAAAAAAAAAAAAAAAGAAAAAGAAAAAGAAAAAGCCCACTAATTCATTACAGAAAACAAAGCATTCTAATGATTTATTCTGTGTATAACAGATTTTAAAATTATTTTTTTTAAAATTGGTTGCAATTTACAATCATTATTTTGCATATTTATATAAGCAGACAATACACATATATATATTTGTATACCTACACCCAGAGACATTACATTACATCTGAAAATCATGTTCGAATTAATTTAAAAGTCAAGGCACTGAGACTTTCCTTTTGCCAGGTAATTCAAGGTGGATACCCATCCCCTGATGGATGTACATCGATTCTAGCGTGCTGCACATTGGAGCAGCATACCATACATGTACAATTGAGTCTACTCTGCAAAACAGATCAATTTTTGGTCTCATATTTTTAGTTTTACATTTTCTGAAGTAGATTTATTTATTTGGTTGTCAGACAAGATAGAACAAGTTTTTCCTATTGCTATAAAATGTTTTCTGTTCTGTGACCGAAAACAAACATCTCCTTTCTAAGTAATTTAAAATATTCAAACTGCATGCAATATTAATCAATATTCCCCAACATTTTTTAGCCATAAGAAATTTTTTAGTAGTGTGTGCCCTTAATTTGGACTAGTAAATGCTGAACTAAACAGATGGTATGGAACCAGGAATTCTCTTTCAAAAATTAGGTTCAAACATTGAGTCTCTTTGGGTTCAGTAATGTAAATGTTTTCAGTCATGAACTGGACCCTGCTCTTTCTTTTCTTCTGAGAGATATGAAGCTAAAGATGGAAGGACAAAACCAGTTAAAGTTTTTGATTCTTCAAGAGTATTTAATGAATAATTCACACTTTCTATGTGCATTCATTAGTCGTGACTTTAGACATTAAGACAAAGCTTGAAGAAAAGAAAAAGAAAAAGACTGCATGTTATATGTAACATGTACAGTAAATAATTCCAGATAGTTTAAATTCAGCAGTGACCTATATTGTAGTTCTTTTAATTTGAGATATCAAGGAAACCCATACTGAATGGAGAGTGCAAATTAAACGGCATAAAGTCAGTGTAATAGGAGCTTTATTAGAAGCCATGTCAGGCCTCTGAGCCAGTCTATTGGGAAATCTCTTAAGAAGTCACTTGAGAACCTGTATACTTAGGCGGCTAATAAAAGCATTTTGTCTTTTCTTATGGCAGACCCAGCTTCTGAGTGTATGCCATGTATGAAATGTTCAGTACCTGAATTTGTACTTCTAAGACATCAGCAACGTTTGTTATAGAGAGCTGGGTAACCGTAGGGCTTCCTTGGCTCCTCAGTAGACCTGCTGGCTCAGCTCTTCCTGAAACTTGATTAACTGAATTGCCGTGTGGAATTATCTGTTTGGCAGTGATTGGGGCCTCAATGAGGAAGGTGTGATTACCGCCTGCAGTGCATTTTGGTGTAATCAGACGTGGGAGGGTGGGAGAGTGAGTTATTTGTGGCATATTTGTGGCATTATTAAGACAATATCGTGGTCAAAACTAAGAAAAACACTATACATCTCAATAGCCTTATAAGAACTAGATGTACCTTGAAGTAGGTCATCTCCTTAAATCCCGTTCTTAAGGAGTCACTCCCAGAAAGTGTGCACCGGCTGACATAGGAATTCAGCCTGAGAACAAAGTAGTTCTGCAGAACATCTTCTGTCACTAAAGCCCATCGTAGTTGAAATAGTACTATGTATATTGTGCAGAAGGTCCTGGTGACCATAGCAATGCTGTGGGACCTTAAAATACACATTGAGAAAAAGTAGGAGAAAATGTAAGACCTCAGGTTAAGGCTTTTAATATTTTTAAATTCTCTGGTCAATGTAATTATCTCCAATTCTTTATATTTAATTTCTGTGTTCAGCACAGCCAAGTCTAAGCAGTTAAAACCAGAAAATATAGAATTTTTTTTTCCCTATAGTTCTTGGGTACTACTATAGAATTGAAGGGAAAACGTGTATCTTTGCAATTGAATTTATAGAATAAAATAAAAACTTTATAGCAAGGAAACAGTCTCCTCTGCCTTCTACGAGATAAAATCCTGGCTCTGTTATGTCACAGAGGAACCATTCCAACAGCTTCAGTCAAATCCAGATTTCCCCACAGCTTTTCAAAGTAATTTTAATATTCAGTAGACCACTGTGTCAATCCTACCCAGTTCTACTTCATCTCCATGCGCTTTTATGGAGACACTCAGCAGAAAAGAATGTGCATTCATCTTTTGCTCGGCATAGTTACCATGGAGCTGCCAGTCACAAGCACAGAGCATCACAGTTCAGAACCTTAAAACATTTATCCTTGCCAGCTGTGATTCAGTGAGTTTACTACTCCAGCTCTTGCCCCTGGAAAAACTTATGTGGCTAACACAGAGAAAAGAAATGGTTAATAACCTTCCTATTTCTGAAAACTATGAAGGTTTAATGCCAAGTCCCTAAGGAAATACATCTCTTATTAAAGAATTTGAAAACTTCACTCTTTCTATTATGGTATTTTTGCTTCATCTGCCTAATTGATAAGTTCATTAAAAAGGAAAACAAAAGATACAGGAGGATGCTGGGAAAAAAATTTACATGCAAAAGCAAACACAGTGTACAATGTTCTGGGAAGGACCCAGTCTCTAAATCTTGGCTCCCCTTTCCCTCCAAGAAATCACTGCAGAATAAGCACTTTCAATGAAGATTTTCCACTTCAGATTTCAGCCAGAGATGGAAGGAATGATTCAGGACTGTATTCCCTTCCACTGAGGCTGCTAATGATGGTTCCCATGAAGTGGAAGGGCTCAGATCTGGGCTGTTGTGACTTTGGTATTTCTTAACCTCAACTGGCTGTTTTAATTACTAATTTCCTAATAGTTGCTGATTCACATTCCCTTGGTTAAGATGCAAACGGTCATATTTCATTGATGAATATTAAACCTTTCAAGGTTACAGCTCTGGAAAGGAATTCAGCAGATAATCAGGGATAATGAGCAATGTCAAGTATTAATTCTTCTATCTTTTGGAGTGAAACTTTTTTTTACTTTTTGCTTCAAAACATCACTTTTCTTGTATAAACTCTTCCAATATTTAAGAGTTTAGTTAACATAGTTATATAACCTCAAAAATAAATAAATACATAATTTTGTATTAAATTGAGAAATCAGGGAGGTTATTGTTCTTAAAACAAAGGATAAAGTCCATTTTGGCTCAAATCAAATTGCTACTGCCTGCAGACTTTTCCTGACAAAATCACAGGACAGTGAGTTGTGGCACCTTTTTGCTGGTTTATGTTGCTCCAAAAATATTGGTTGATATCAGTGAACTTATGCTCCAGACCCTTATTCCTGTTTCAGTGGACACCACACTTGTTTAAGGCTATGAAGAAAAGAAGTGAAATTATTAAGAGAAGTCTCCTACCATCTCCATCAGCATAAAAATATGCAGAATAAGTACATAACTTTTAAATATCTAATACTTTCCGAGGGCAGCTGTAAAGCCTTCCCTGTTTCAGTGAGAAACTGTAAACTGTAAAATGTCATGATGTGAATCATGAGATCTAGCCCCTCGCCCTGTTTTTATATTTTGTATTCTGCGGTGAACATTTTAAATTTTATGCTTCAAGCGCTGATGATTTGACAGAGGATTTTGTTTCATCTTTTGTTTCTTTTAGTTACCACTGTATGATACCAGTTTACCTGATCACCTGGAAAATATTCTGAGTGTTTCTAAGGGAATAAACAGAAATGCAAACCAATACAGAACCTGAAGTTGCTTCTTCAGTTACTGCGTAAATAGTGCTTACTCAATGTAGCCTTTTATGTGCATGATCCAGAGACTGTCATATTGATCAAAAAAAAAAACAAACCCAAAACAAATAAGTGATTAAAAAGCAGTTTCCCAACCTACAATCAATATGCCATCTCTTCAGTCTCAGCAATGTTACTACTCCCAGTTCTACGTTCAACCAAAAAAACCTGCTGTGTTCATCATGTCCCATCTTGCAACCCTATAAGGACCCTACATTTTGCTGTTATTACTTCTTTCTTCTGCGATTATTACATGCTTTGGCAAGTATAGAATATTATGGGTGAATTCTGGCCACATTAGCCAAGTGATTGGAAACCACTTGGACAGATGCTGTTTTTAAAAGGAAGTTGTTGAATAGGAAGCAGCAGAGGTGGACAAATCTCTCTCACTCAGTGTGATTGCTGAAAGGCATGATGAAAACTGTAATTTTGCAATGAGAATGTTCCTGACAAGTTCAACTCTCTATCAAAAAAAATATTCCCCAGGTTGCAACTCACATTCCCTTTACACTTCTTTGTGGATACAGGTGCAGAATGTGACAGACAGAAGGGTGGGGGTGTGAAGAGGGTGTAATCAGTCAAGGGTGTGGAATGATGTTGTATTGAAAATATAGAAGAACAGAAGGCATGTAGAGAGGAGGGGGGAGAGAGTTAATATACTGTGTTACACAAGGAAAGCTAGAAACAAATTAAAGAGACATTCCAGCTGCATGCTTCACAGCTCACATTTACTCTTTACTGCTTAAATATCAAATGCTGAAACACATCTGGTGAAACTTACCTTCTAATGCTTTCAGAAAACATACAAAAGCCTATGAAACAACGAAAATGCAGTGTGAAAGAAGGGCGGGGGCGGGGAAGGGAGGAGGGATGAACAACTCTCCATAGCTAACTTGATTTTCAGGAAACCATAAGGATTTGATCTTGCCTGTCACTGGATGTCATATATAGAACAGAATCGTAGAATCATAGAATCATAAAATGGTTAGAGTTGGAAGAGACCTTAAAGATCATCGAGTTCCAAGCCTCCTGCCATGGGCAGGGACACCTCCCACTAGACCAGGCTGCTCAAAGCCCCATCCAGCCTGGCCTTAAACACTTCCAGGGATGGGGCAGCCACAGCTTCTTGGAGCAACCTGTTCCAGTTCCTCACCACCCTCACAGGAAAGAATTTCTTTCTAGTATCTAATCTGAATCTTCTCTCTTCCAGTTTAAAACCGTTACCCCTTGTCCTGACAAAGAGTCCCTCCCCAGCTCTCCTGTAGGGTCCCTTCACATACCGAAAGGCTGCTCTAAGGTCTCCGGGGAGCCTTCTCTTCTCCAGGCTGAACAGTCCCAGCTCCCTCAGCCTGTCTGAGGAAAGGTGCTCAGTCCCTGTGATCATCTTCATGGCCCTCTGCTGAACCTGTCCCAACAGGTCCATGTCCTTTCTATGTTCACTGATAGCCAAGACTTGGCTAATGAAGGAACAGGGTCACAAAATTGAATTTTCAAAAGTGCTACATAGCTCAAAAAATAGGTCAGGTTAAAGGGAAGTATTTCTGAAAAGCACTTCTATTTTTGCAAAACATCACTGTGAGAAGCAGAATGTCATTCATCCTGGTCTCATAATTCAAGTAATCAGAAACTTTATCACCTAAGAGAGGGGAGGGATGGATTAATATCTCCCCCTCATAAGGCCACTACGGCACATGCTCATGTGGGATCTCCCTTTGCCAAGCTAGAAGGAGAGGTGTCCTTTCTCCGTGATTTCATCAGCATGTTAAGGCTCAGTGAACACACCTGTGCAGAGGTACCTGCACAAGTGAGAAGCTCCATAGCAAGAGTCTCAGTTCATATTATTATCATTCCTTCTAGATCCAGACTACTGGACAGAATGGAAATAAAAAAAAATGAGCAATAATGCTGATAATACAACTGGTCACACTTTTCCAAGAGAAACATTAGTTGGTATGTGTGTTCTGTCAAAATCTCTGACAAAAAAATCTATTAAATGTTTTCATTTTTGAAGGACAAAAAATTTAATTTTGACATAGTCATTATGTGAAGGATTCATCTGCTGTAATCTAGGCATTTAACAGGTAAGGGTTCAAATCTAAACTAATCACTCTGGAGTCCCTTCATAATTGGGAGGCAGGGAGAATAATAATTCAAATACAATTCATCTTGTCGTAAAAGAAGCATCTAAGATAGTCTAAACAATTAGAAATTCATGTTTCTCTCCATGAACTCTATATGTAATGAAAGACAGGTAGTTTGGACCACATGACTAAAGCTTAAGTTAAATCTTGCCCTTTCTCATTATTAATAGGGCATATCATGGAATCACAGAATTGTCAGTTGGAAGGGACCTCTAGAGATCATCTAGTCCAACTCCCCTGCTAAAGCAGGATTGCCTAGAGTACATCATTCTGGACGGCATCCAGGCAGGTCTTGAACGTCTCCAGAGAAGGGGACTCCATAACCTCCCTGGGCAGCCTGTTTCAGTGCCTACCATATAAAGTAGTTCAAGTACACTAGATGCCACTTTACATACTTTACTATATTTAAGTCAATGATATCAAAGCAATAGTGTCATTGTAACAACAGTGATCATTGATGAGGCCATTTCATATGTCCTTAAATGATGGTTCACAAAATTGTGGTTTCAGACAAAAGACTGATTTTATTATTTTTTTGTTCTACAGGAATTTTCTTAATGCTTGAACATCCCAGAGTGCAGAATTTTCCAGATTTCAACATTATAAGTGCAAGTCTAAGCATTGTCTTTCAACAGGTATGTAGCAGAATCTCAAGATACCTACTTTCTTCTCACTTTGTATTAATCTACTGTCCTGAATTCCTTTCTCTTACAAATTCAAAAAGATTAATTTAATTTGGTTTTCTTGTATTTACTGCCCCTTTAGTTAATTAGGAATAGGGTGATGCAATCAAGTTCTTAATTTAGTACAAGAAGGAAAAATTATCCAACCTAAGCTAAGTGTGAGCGCTCAATTAGCAGTGAAAGAAGAAGAAAACCCACCACATTGGAGAAATCAATTTCCCTATTGAATATTTATTGGCATGCTATTAATGTTTGGTAATTTCCTAACTAATTAATTTATTTATTAGGAAGGTGGAAATAATAAGTTTGTTTATAAGTACAGAATACACTGCATTAACATTAACCAGAAAATATTCTATTTGGAGTTTTGTTATGGAAAGCACAGGTTTGATTATTATTACAAATGTATTTTTATATACTCCAGGCTGTTGAATCCTGGTTGACGGCTACATAGTGGAGAAGTGATTGGGAATAAACCATACAGGTGATATCACATGAGGAGGGAGGGCTCGAAAGGAGTCTTAGCTACTGTTTCACTACTTGTATTTCATCTAACCTGAGGGCTCTTCTTATATCAACTCTAAGGCTGATAATGATACCCTGTGCCTGGAGTAATAAAGAAGAGAGGTGAGGGAGCTACTTTTTCATTCTTTCTATTCTCCAGGGTAATCACAGATGCAGTACAACAAAGGAGAGTGGATTGGAAAGCCATCCATCTCTGGAACTCAAATTAATGGCCTTACACATACAATACAAAGGCTGTGTTCTTGTATTAGTCACCTACCTGTTAAATTTTGAGGGGGAAAAGGAAGCTGAGAAAAAGGCCAGAGAAACACTAGGGCAGCTTGTGAGCTGACCCTCTCTGAGAAATTTATTTTGAATGCTAATTGTTAAAGAGACAAACAATAATGGAGCTGCACAGAGCTGCTCCAATGAGAGGCCATTCACGAGCTCTGAAAGGCCAGTCACTATTTTTCCAGAAGAAATGTTCTGGCTTTCACAGCACACAAGAAACTCAGACAATGCCAGATAACAGTGGAAAATATAAAAGTGATATCCAGCTTTGCTGATGTTATAAATAAGACTCCTCTTTAACTGAAAAACTGGAAAGCTGCCTGGCAGAAAGAGACCTGGGGATTCTAATTGACAAGCGGCTGAATATGAAACACCAGTGTGCCCAGGCAGCCAAAAAAAGCCAATGGCATCCTGCTTGTATTAGAAATAGTGTGACCAGCAGAAGCAGGGAGGTGATTGTGCCCCTGTATTCAGAACTGGTGAGGTTGAGCATTGTATCCAGTTTTGGGGACCTCAACACAAGAGAGATATCGAGATGATGGAGCGAGTGCAGAGGAGGGCAACAAAGCTGGTGAACAGCCTGGAAAATAAATCATATGAAGAGCAGTTGAAGGAGCTGGGATTGTTTAGTTTAAAGAAGAGGAGGCTGAGGGGAGACCTCATCACTCTCTACAACTACTTGACATGATACTGTAGAGAGGTTGGTGCTGGCCTCTTCTTGCAGGTAATGAGTGATAGAACAAGAGCGAATGGCTTCAAGGTCCAACAGGGTAGGTTTAGACTAAACATTAGGAAAGAATTTTTCACGGAAAGAGTGGTCGGGCATTGGAATAGGCTGCCCAGGGAGGTGGTTGAGTCACCATCCCTGGATGTGTTTAAGAGTTGTTTAGATGTGGTGTTGGGGGATATAGTGTAGGGGAGAACTTTGTGGAGTAGGGTAGATGGTTGGACTCGATGATCCCAAGGGTCTTTTCCAACCTAGATGATTCTATGATGTAGGGCCCAGATTTTACTTAAAGTAGATTTTACTTCTGTTTTAAGTTTTGTACTATAATTATAGTATAGTTAATTATTGGATTCATTTATACTATTTCAAGAGTATAATATTTAGAAGAAGACTCAATCTAAAGGAAGGAATGGTATTTATGCTGCCAACAAGTCTGTAAGGACCTGCTGCTCAGCCCAGAACTCCTCCTTCTTATATTAAGTGACTACAAGAAAAACTTTCAAAGACTGCAATAACTATGCAGCAAAGTTTTACCTATGGCAGTCCCCCAATGTAATAGAAAAATGTGGGGAAAGAATAGCCTGATATAATCAGGCAGAGCTACAAAGGAAGATGAGACCTGATAATTTCATATATTTGTTCTTTAATATGAACTGAAGAAATAGCTTATTACACTGAATATTAGTTTTACCTTCCCATAGATAAATATGGCACATTCTTTGCAGAAACACATCAGTAATACTGCCTCGGGGAGCCACTGTGGATGAAGCAGAAAACTGGGAGTGTCTGTGGATTGTCAAGAAAGGCACATTAGAAAAAAAAAAAAATGTTAACATTGTCTCAGAAGTTATAAGATTGCTTAAAAAAAGAAGTATAAAGTTATGTCCACTTGCCATCTGCTTTCTTAAGCTTGGTTCTAGTTTTATGCAATTCATTATTTTTTTTAAAAGGGAAGCTGAAAATCCCATGTAATCACGTTTCCCAGATACTGGGCTTTAAGAAATACGTAGAGGGTATTATCATTCATATTTATGAGGTGAGGAAGTACCTCTATGACAGCATGGTCTGAACTTCTATACAGCATAGACCCTAGGAACTCTTTGACTGATTTCAGTGTTTAAATTACAAACAGCTTTAACTCAAACTTGTCAGAGAACCCATCACAGGCAATAAAGTGTTGCTACAAAGCTTAGTTACGCTTTTTCTTTTTTCTTTTTTTTTAATGAGATTTTAATTCCCATTTTCTGTGGTTTAGTTTCCATTTTCAGCCACTGGATCATGTTCTAGCCATAACTCCCACAGAAAAACTGCCACCACAACCACTTACCTCTCTGGAGTAAAGGTTCTTGTGTGCAGCCTCAGGGTAGGGGAAAACTACCAGAAATCCTCTACAAGTGGAACATGGAGATGGGGGAAATATGCATCCATGGGTCTCTCAGAGTCACTGCTTCAGAGTTACAGTTTCCTCAGAGAAATGCAGCTCTCACTTTTTGTTCCTGCATTCAGAATTTTCATCTCTATGTAAAAAGCCTTTACTTATGCCCTACTTACTAAAAGAACCACATAGCTCTCCATCTCATTCATTATTTATAATTTCTTCAATCTTTCTCTTTCCTCCATGTGGATTGGTAATAATGTTATGGTTGGGATTTTTATTTATTTATATGGGACATGGCTAAAAACGTTGGGCTGTGAAAGGTACAAGAACCAAGCCCTGCATAAGTCCTCTGGACTACTGTGTGACATCCATAGCCGGAACTTATTCCATCCATTTACTGTGGGCTATTTACTGCACTGAATTAAGTAGTTCCACAATATCAAGTAAAATTCAGAGGAAAATATTTGTACAGTTTATTACATAAAGACTATTATTTGTATCAATATGAATAGTGTTTTAATTTAAACAGGTATCAAGTTAGTTAGAGGAAATCTATTTTCCATAATTCCATATTGCTTCCCATTAGTTAAAATGTCTGTCTTTATTTCCTTATTAGTCAAGCCTCATACCAGCTGTTTCATTGTTTTGCCTAGGCCAAATTTGAGACTGACAAGCCTGTAATTCCCTGTATCTTCCCCCTCCCGCTTTTTTTTTAGAATTGGCACAGCTTTAGCTTTCTACCACTTGGCTTTCTAGCAGCTGCAAGATTTATTGTAAAATAACTTCATTTTAAAAGAAAGGCTCTTAGGGGCAAAATTAGAATATATGCAACTGTTACTTAATTCTTGAAACTCTATTTAGTCCTTTCAGATTGAGAATTAAATTATATATATTTTAATCTGCACACAGAAAGTCTCTTTATACAGCAAAAAAAAAAAAGCTTTATAAAGCAAGTAAAGATACTTTTAAAATAGCTTTTAATATCAACACATATTCGTAGATAAGTATACCTAGAAATAACTTGATTTTGCACAATATGGCTCTTACACGTATTTTGTCTAGTACAGATTTTCTGAAATAGGTGAACTGATGAAAAAAACAGAAAGCTGCTTACAGAAAAAGAAAAAAGAAAAAAAAAAAAAAAAAAACAAAAAAAAAAACAACAAAAAAACCAACCAAAAAACCCAAACTGATTTTGTAAGAGTTAGAAATGTTTTATAAGGCTTAGAAATGTAAAACTTGGAACACATAAATACAAATTCATCTGACAAAATGCAGCATACTGAGGTGGGCTTTTTTAATGTTTTTCAAAGCTTTAGTTTTTCCTTGCTGGGCTCTGAAATGAGGAGAAAAGAGTGAATTAAAGAAAACTAATGTTTTACCCCACTCTCCTGTGTTTTTATTATTGCTCAATTGTCCATTTCCAAGAAGTATGAGAATAATGCCATCTTCAGAAGTTTTTCTACTTGTGTATATTATAATACTTAACTGTTAGACATGTTTCCTCATGTACTCTAGTTTCCATTAAAGACATTAAGACCCTAGACATTAAAGATATGAAAGAGATTAGGACACTGGATTTTAATGTATATTTGTTGCTATATACTACCAACATGGCTATTTTTTTTATTTTATTGTTTTGAACCTTCAACCATTGTATTACTTAAAAATAGCTAGAGCTAGGTAGACTTCTAAGTGCATTTTTACAAGTCTGCATGAAAATACTGTATACGTATTCAAATACAGGGAGATCCTGTATCCTTTAAATAGCAACATTAATAATATGTAATAATTCCTTGTCAGCTTGGGCTTGCGAGATCTGGGACCAGGAGCACCAGCTCACAGAAAGTTTTGGAAAACAAAAGAGGTTCTGCAAAAACAATGGAGAGGCACAGACTGGAGGAAACTGAAGAGAATCACTCAGCAGTGGCTGCAGTTGAAGGAGCAGGCTTTGACAGCCAGGTATGGGAAAGGATGAGCAATTTAGATTTGACTCATTCAAGGGTTCAGCAGAGACAAGCTACCAGCAGAGCATTCAGAGTTATTAAAATCAGAATTTGTCCTTGGTTAACCCAGGCTTGCTTTTGTCTCCTTCGTAAGTAACTATACTTTCTTACTATTAGCACCCTCATGCTTTTTCTCCCATTCTCCCATTCTCCCAGATTTATTTAAAACCCCAGGTGCTCAAAACAGTGGTTACATTTTTTAGTTGAGAAAAAATAGAAGATCCTTAAAAAGTTTCCAACCATGTTTCAAGTCCAGTTGGGAGAGCTGATAAAAGTGTGCTCTGAATGTGCAAAAACTGCAAGGCAGATAAAGAACACTGCAAATTTTTTCTCATTATTTCTACTCTAAGCTTTTCAGTCTTATCTCTAATCAAATTGATGACATTTGAACTTCTGGAGTTGAAACAGTGGCATTTCTCAGTGCAAAGGTCTGAACTTTTCAAAAGTGTCTGAGCAGCTGAAAACAGGGACCAGTGCAGCTGTGTAGGGTTGGGACGGGGCAGGAGGTAAAATGAGTTTTAAATTACTCCTTTAGCACTCAACTCCTGCCTTCGTATTATGGTAAATTCATTTTCCCCATGGTAGAGACTTACTTTCCTATGTGGTGAGCCTATGAGACAGATGTCAAGATCTGTATCCAGGAAAAGTTGTGATGTAGCACCTCATGCAAAAAGTGAGCCTCTCTCCCTTTCTGAAATCCTGTGGTACATGATCCATTTTACATGACCACATCTCATACGGAATGTAAGTCTCTATACTATGACTTGATGCAAGATAGGAAAAAAGGATATGAATGGAGTGGCCAAGCATTTGTTATCTGACCTAAAAACACTAAATCTTCCACCTCTGTTTAAAACACAAGTCTGCCTGTCCTCCTTGACTAACAATAAAAACTGCAGAGGACGCCAAGATCTACTCATATAAAACTTCTTTCACTATTTATATACATAAATTGTTGACATTCCATGCATCCACCATGCACTCAAACTTCCTTATATGTATTGTCATATTCTCTTCCTCCATCCATAATTACACATACATATTTTTATGTTTTCCACCCTCCATGTGTGCACACAGATGGAGGCAGAAGGACTAACTCTCCGGAGACGAACAGCAGAGAACCTCAGCTGCTGGTTCACCTAGGTTGTGAGCCAGCTGAATGGAAATGGTTGGCTGTATCTGTCATCCCCTCACCTCAGGTGTAAAGCTGAAACACTAGAGAATGCATATAATCCTACCAGAAGACACAGGCAAGCCAGTACAAGCTTTGTCTGCAGCGCAAGTCAACTGTGTCTTAGGAAAATAATTGCCTATTCATGCTTTACTCTAACGAGGAGAGGTAATAACAGGAATGATGATGTGGAGAACAGCTTCTGATGTAGCTGTATATATTTGCAAAGTGTTGATGTACCTGATTCTGGGAACAGGAGGCTGAAAAAATTCCAAGAGGTGAGAAAAAAGGTCAAATGAGATAAAAGATACGCCAAAATATCTCCACTTTCTGTAATCACAAGTGTTTTCACCCGTGGAAGGTGCAACCTATGCAACAGCTAGGATTGCTGTTGATGCTACAATCATACATCCATTTTGCAGAGCAGGCAAATCCTTGGTTCCCTGGGGTTATTCCACTCATTAGCTCATTGAGAGACTGTCATCAAGCTTATTAATCACTCCAGCGGCTGCAATAGTTTGGGTTCTGGGAAAGTGGACACTTATCTCTGCAGAAATGAGAGATAAGAGTACAAGACTCAAGCTTATTTCACAAAGCTGCCAAATCACAATCTTTAAAATGGAGGGTTTGTCAGAAAGTAAAATGGTCGCAATTATTGACAGTAGCAAACAGTGGCGGAGCGTGACCTGAATGAGGGCTTCTGCTATTGCACAGCTAAGAAAAAAAAAAAGCTTTAAGTGCTTGGGTTAAGCCCCAAATGCAAGATCAACAAAACATTTCCAGCCAACAATTTGTATTTTCTCCATCACTTTTTTCTGCTGACGAGAACCCATTTATTAACTATGTAAGACCTATTATGCTGAATAAAATTAGTTCAAAATTTGACAGAATGGATTTGGGACACTAATCATTGAATTTGACTGTAGTCAAAAGGACAAAATATGATTTTTTCTCTCAATCATTTGTATGTGCACACAAGTATGAAAAATGGATTCTTCCATCTAACTGGGAAGCTATAAATTCCCCCTTTTAATCCTCTCTCCACGAGCATGTGTAGGTCTCCAAATATAACTTGTTGTGATCAGTGGATTGGCACATCCCTGCAAGGAAAAAAAAAAGCCACTGAAGTCAAGCCACATTCGGAGTATAGGCGAGGAGTATCAGACCATTTGAATCCCAATTTGTTAAATACACATTACTGGATGGGTTTAGGGACCCTCAAAATGTGAAACACTGGAGCAGAAGTGAAGTAATGCCTCTTATTTAGATAATTTATTATTATTTGAGAAGCCTGAGGGAGCTGGAGAACTGTCATAGCAAATGGAAATTATCTTTGCTAATATAAATTAATTATGACTCCAAGGAAGCACTAATGGGAACAAGCAGAAATATCTAACGTCACCGTTTAAGACAACAGAAGAATGACATCCAAAGATCCAGTTTCACTTCAAGTGACAGCATGGACTAATCAGACTAGAGAGGACAACAGAGCTCAATTTGTCTCAGCTTTCGTTTTCTCTTAGATCTTGCAGACGGCTGATTTCACACATCAGATACTTGCCAATCGTGCATGGTAGCCATGGTCTAATTTTAGATAACAAGTCTTAGAAGATCTTTCAAACTTTAATTCATACATAGCCTATATGTATGGACATGTGTATGGGTATAATACTATTCTCAGGAGGCCAGGCTACTTGGGTTTATATATTATCTCTTCCTTAGAGAAACTTTTTGTAACCTGTGTACAGAGATTTGTGCTGTACACATTCATCTTCATTCTTGCAAGAGTGAGGTAGTCCCTTAACTTTAGACCACCCATTCCATTTCAGAATACTGTGTTTATTATGATCCCACCTACACTCTGAAGACACTACAACAAACTGGGAAAAAACATAATGCACAAAATCTACAGAAATTTATATGGGACCTTGGGAAAATTATTACAAACTTGCCTGCAATAATACATCAGTGCTGCTGCACACAGATCAGCAGTTCCTGGACAGCTAAGAACATGCTTGCAGCATGTGATGGAGCATGTTTCTAAGAGCCCTGACCTTGCAAGGCAGAGCAGAGCCACAAAGAAGTCCCAGCCCGGGTTTGAAGGCAGGATACCTCCATTAGCACATGACCTGATGTACTCCTCAGCAGAGCTAATCATCTTAGCTACTACATCAGTACCAAGAGTCCTGGAGCCTCTGGTCCCACTGTGGACTGAGGCAAGTTCACTCTGTTTCTGTTCTCAGAGCATAAATATTTTCTTCAACTCCTTAATTTGTATTTCTACTGAAAACTGAAATAATTCTATAAATATTAAGACGTACTCCACCCCCTTTTCAGACAGAAGACAGCCCACATAGAAACATTCGAAGATAATTCTAGATTTGATGTGCTTGTATTCCAGGCTCTTCTTGCGGAACGAAACAGATAGTGAAGTCTTTTTGGAACAACCCTAGGAGTTCGTTAGACTTTTAAGACACTTTCAGCTACACTTTACCTCCTACACAGTTCTGAGCTAGAGCCTCCAGGAGTTTATGTGGACCGCAATACAGATGATTTTCCTGACCTTGTGCGGAAGGAACTACACAATTCCACATTCTGTTTTCTATATTCTACTTAGAAATACAGAGAGAAGAACCAAGATCTATCAAGTGTTCCTCCAGCCCCTACTGTTAGCATGGGAGACTGTGCACACGGTATGCGCCAGGTTCATTCCTGCTGCAGTCTCACAGGCTTTGCTTGCTTTCATCGTGTGTCTAGAGCTATGGACTATCAAGGAGGCACCTGACCGAAGTGGTTGACCCTGACCAGCAGCTAAGCCACTGCCCAGTCACTTTCGTGCTCTCCCCAGTGAGATAGGAGAGAGAAACAGAAGAGCAAAAGTGAGATAAACTACTAGACTGAGATAGAGACAGATCAATGAACGAATACAAGAGGGAAAACAAATCAACCAAAAACCCAAAAGGAAAACTAAAACAAACAGAAAACCCTGAAGTGACAGAAAGGCAATCCCTCACCTTCTCCCACTAGCAGAATGATGCTCTCCCAGTCTCTTGCCCATCATCAGCCAATGCACCAAAGGGGCAGAAGTAGGAAAGAGAAAAGACCTTGACACTATTCAGCAATAGCTAAAACCTTGGTGTGTTATCAACACTATTCTGGTCACCAGCTGAAATCACAACACTATATGGATTGCTACAAAGAAAACTCCATCCCAACCAGACTCAGTGCAGTGGTTAATGATGCAGTTGTGAAAATGTAAACATTAATTAATTAAATAATCAGAGGAGCAAGACCCCAGTGTGCAACTGACAACAAAGCTGCTTCACACTGTAATACATCCTATTACATCCTACATTGAGACCAACTGTAAGAGTGCCACTTCTTTCTTCTGTCTATTCCGATTGAAATGCAAGGAAGTTGAGAAAGTAAGTATTGCCAACCATATACGAACCCAAGTATCCTGCCTGACTTTCACACACTGTAAGAGAAACCAGAGTTTGTTTCTGTCAGTACTGGGAAGCTCCATGCCAGAGCCTATGGTTTCAATAACTGACTAAGCTCTTCCCTGAAATAACTGGATGAAAAATATTTTGGCGAGAAACTGGTAGTCTCTTGGAGATTGTGTTTGTCTCACAGTCAAGCAGCAACACGTGCAGCACTACAGGGGACAGTTTTGTCTTTTGTTAATACCTTACTTGCCTCACAGAACCTCAGGAGACAATTCAAACTGAGAAAAGAAAGAAAGACACAAACATAACCCTTGTTTGCAATACACAAACATAACCCTTGTTTGCAATACACAGTGTAGGAAGTACTACGTTTCTGACATTATTTCTATTTCACAGGTAAACCTCCAGAAAGAAGTATACATAGGGTTCAGTTCTCTTGCCTGAACATAGACATCTAGTGCCATTTGACATGCCCAGTCATTTTGAGGCCTCGGCTGAGGACCAATGGACATAAAGCAAGGTGTAAGGGAAGTGCATACCCTTCTGAAAGAGATTGGACATCCTGGAGTCTCCAAGGCATCTCAGCTCAAACTAGGTAAGTGTTCAGATGGCTTGAGTAAGCCAGGCACATATTCACACAATCAGTCTGAGAGCACTGAGAGCTCTTATCGTAGAGCAACTCCAGATAAGAGGAATCTGATTTGCACGAGGATAAAACTAATTTTAATGATAAGAGAAGCCAGAGGATTTTCTGAAACGATTTTAGAAATAGTAGTCCTAAGTTCTGTAAAAAGACAGTAAACAGTTTTTCCAGATTTTTCCTAAACCAGGTATTTAGTTTGCTTATTCTTCAGTAAGACAACATATAATGACTTGTATCTGGTTGTCTGAGATTACATAGCCTGGCCAAAGGTGCAGCCTACAAAGAAAACTAGAACCAGCAAAAATTTAGAACTTCCATGAAATACCAATTGTGAATAATAGCTTTATATTATATTATATAATAATAGCTTTATCTTTTATGAAATGTTAGTACCTTAATGGAAAGTGAAACCATCTTGCGCAAGAGAAAAAAAAAAAAAAAA
>VXBW01005613.1:152412-186194 GCA_013400375.1 Thinocorus orbignyianus | reverse complement strand
AAAAGGAAAAAAAAAAGATGAAGTTGACTGAAAAATATAATTAAGACATTATTTGCTGGATTTCATCCAAAGAAGTCCCTTTAAGTGAGCAGCAATACCTTGCTTTTTATCAATGAGATTTGTGTTTTATTTCAGTGAATTCAATGAGTTCAAGCTGAACTATATCCTTCTGTATTATCAAGGAAAGTGGAAGAGGGGACAGGAATGTTTCTTCAGCGCTATTTACTGGGTAAAATAAATTCCACTCTGGTCTGAGATGTGCAGTCATCAACATTAAACAGAACCAGCTGTGTGTCTCACAAAGTCAGAGTTGCTTTTTGTCTTCAAAATTACTTAGTAAGAGACATGATGGTTATACAAATGTGCTCCTGAAATAGATTCTTACTGTACAGACTAGACTAGGGGGAGGAAGTATGGTCACCTCCAGATAACCCTGAGGGGTGTAGTGAGGGAGATCGACAACAGAAACTAACGAAATGGAAGAGTGCATGTTTAGGATGCCTATGAACTGATCACTCCTAGCTGACTCTAAAGCTTTAAAAAAGAGAGCGAACTGCCAAGGTGAAGTATCATTCCTTAGAAGGGAAGTAATTTATCATTGTATTTAAGAACTTGTGCTGTCAGCCTCGATAAATGAAATGGTCCATTGATACAACTCAAATCACTGATGCGTGGTTCCAATATATAATGCTTAATTAGGTGAACTAGATTAACTTATTTCTATGCAAAGTGTTTGTGTTTTATGGAATGAGCCATTTAATTAAAAAGGCCCAAGTAGAACATTGTCTCGTAACATAGCCCTGCCCTTCACTTGCAAGTAAAATTTCCAAACTGAAAAATTAAATCAAGGAAACTTCAGCTAAATTAATTTCTGTGAAGACTATTGTCTCCCTGGCAATAAATATGCTCTTTAACTGTTTTGTAAGAAAAGGTTTGAAACTACTCTAGCTGTAAAGATGGCATCTTTCTTTGGTCAGTTCAGGCCTGGAATTTAGGATCTGAAAATGAGCTGAAATTCATATTGCTTACCTCAGTTGGTACAGGCTGTCATGAGCTAAGAAAGATAAAATTCTCTAGTGTCCATTCCATTCTATAATACATATCAAAGATAAATATAAATTATTGTGTCTTTGAGATATCTTCTCTTTTAATTGACTGTAGAGGAAGTATAGATAACAGATAACTAGATATCTCATGTATTGATAATAAAAGTCAAGTTCATAGAATCAAAGAATAGTTAGAGTTGGAAGGAACCTTAAAGATCATCAAGTTCCAACCCCCCTGCCATGGGCAGGGACACCTCCCACTAGAGCAGGTTGCTCAAAGCCCCATCCAGCCTGGCCTTAAACACTTCCAGGGATGGGGCATCCACAGCTTCTCTGGGCAACCTGTTCCCTGTTATATGAATACTAATTACACACACGCGAAGCAAAAACTTCCAAAGCTGGAGAACTAGCTTGAAGAGAAATCTTTAAATACGCAAGTGCTCTCTACTGATATTATATTTTACCTGATAGTTTCCTTGGGATTTTATCCTATAATTCAGTCCATGTGAGTAGAACCTAATTACCCTTACAAGGGCTCCATTGCAGACGAGAAATTCATGGCCCTGTAGCAAGTCAGAGGAGAAGTGGTGAAAGCTTTCACTTGTAAAAAGATATGAGACTCACTTATGAATGTATAATTAAAATCAGTTCTCCTTAGCAAGTTTTCTTGTGTTTTAAGGTTCTTTTACATTTAAAATTAGAAATTCATAATCAAAATTACTGAAATGACCGGTGAAGGTGCTTGCAAGTAGTCTTTCATCAACTCCCAACTCCTTTTTTTCTTATCCCTCTAATGACTTTGAAATTATTCAATGTAAATTTTATTTGCTGTCCTCAAAGTATAACTTCCACAAAGAAAATTTTGTAGCCAGACCTCCTCCAGCTATTTTCCATCTCAGGACACAATGTTCTGTAGCTGTAAAGCTGTGAGAACACATCTATGGAAACTGTGTGTCATTTAAAATTAGCCAGTTGATCATGAGTATTTTCTAATTGAATACTGGAAAAACATTAAGCAGTTGCCTGCTGTTCAAAGAGAGGGATGGAAGAGTGACATTGGTGTACAAAAATGAGTGCCAGTATCAATGAAAACAGTTCGACACATAAAAAGGCCTGACGCTGCAGTGTTAAAAACGTGTTAAAAATGTGTATCTCCAAAACTCTGAGCTAAACCTTCCTGCTTAAGACTGAGAATGAACAGACGTGTTTTTCAGCCTTCCCTGGAATATAGATCATAAACTGAGAAAAATCAAAACTTTCCGTGCTTGCTGAAGTCTCCCCTTTTAACAAAGAGATTATCAATAAAAAAAACAGTGTCCATATCAAAGCTTTTCTTTCAGTTTCATTTTTTTCTTTCTTAGAAGTATTTAGCTATCATCTTCTGGAGAGCTGTGCTCACTTCTCTTATTTAGGTGAGGAAGACAATGCTACAATCTTTGCTCTCCATAACCTTGAATTTACTTCAACACTTTTTTTGCAAGACAGAATAGCGTTATCCCTATTTCCCATGGGGCATTTACTGAGGCATTGTAAGTCTAAGGGGGAAATCAGATCACCTCACTAAGTAATTTAAATTTAAGCATTTAAGTATCTCAGGATTGAGATTCAAATTCATCTTAATTTTAGGTAGCAAGTTTTAGGTAGTTTCAAGATGAAGCTCCTGATTTAGAAGCCTATTTATATTTACTGCTTTTTGTTGTCATCCAACCGAGGTAGGTTTCATCTGACTGAACATCTGAATGACCCACAGAGGACAGTTAAGCTCCTGTCTCTGATTTCTTCACTACAATGCCCAATGTGCAATGGGGTGAATCCATACTTTAATGCATGGATCCAGAGGACCCGGAGTATCTACATTTGGCTCCTTTGCTTCCTCTCAGAAGGAGTATCAGCAAGGACCCTCTGCTGGGTGCCATGCACTCTTGAGCTCAAGCAGTCTTAGTCACTCTGGCAGAGGACAGCAAACATCCAAATGTCATCTGAATGCCAAATCCTCCAACTGCCTGAGAAATGGGAATCAAACCACACTCTCTCCCACTCCTGTTGAGTAGTTTGACAACTGAGCTACTGAATTATGTTCTTTCTTTGTTTTGCCATTCTGCAGGCTCCAGGACTCTGGCATAGGTTCCAAAAAAGTTCCCACTGTCCATATGCAACTTCCTTTGTAGTCTCCTGCTTTGAACACTGCAACCAGGGTATGAGACCAAGGAAGACTGAGAACTCATGAATATATCCAGATTTGTGAGTGATCTAAGCTTCTTTTTCTTTTTTTTTTTTTAAAAAAAAAAAAGAAAAGAGGATATCTTTATCAGTCTTTATTTTGAATGAGGTTGCAGTGCTGTAGACTGGAGTCTATGATGCATTGTTTTATTTGGCCTGTGCAGATGACAGAGAAAAGCTTGGCCACTGTCAAAGACTTCAACAGAATTCAGAGTTGTTTTCTTAAGTCATCTATAATCTCAAACATGCATGATTAGGAATGCTTCCTGGTCTGCTGCTCGTAGTTGTGTATGGAAATAAACATTTATCTGCCGAAGAAATCTAAAGCTGAACCTTAAAGAAAGTTTAATGAACTGCCAGGATTATTGTCAGGGCTCTGAGGGTTTAGTGGCTCTGTCCACCCTCCCTGAGGCTCTCCCCACCCTGCCCATGGCCCAATACCCCTTTTCATTCCCTTGCAGCCATCAGCCTCTGCCGTAGTGCTGTTGGTCCCCAGCTCCTCACAGTCTGGCTGTGTGCCTTGCTGGGCCAGGCCCACCCATGGGCCATGGCCCATCCTTGTCCCTACATCAGTGCCCGGGGCTGGGGCTTCCCCTGACCTGCCCTGCTTCATGGCTGGGGAGGTGGGACTGGTCCTGGCTACCAGGTCCTGCCCCACCACCTCAGGGAGCCCCCACTGCTCCAAGTCCCTGGGAAGCCACCAGCCCACTCAGCTACTGACAATCATGTCCTTGAATTTTATTGTCTATTAAATAAACACCAAAGGGGAAGTTCTAGTTCTCAGGGTGGTTTCCTTAAAAAAGCTTTTGTTGTGAAGGATTTTTAAAACAGAGCATAGTCTTTTAAGCCCAGGAAAACCTTATTATGGTGCATAGCCTGTTCTAGGTAATCAATACATTCCAGCCATTGCAATGCAGTTTGCTGGTGGGATGGATCTGCGCAAAGATGGTGACAGTATACTAGACTAAGATTTATGAGGCGATTCCCAATTATCATATTTGCATTCACTTCTTCTGCAACCTATTATTCATGAGTAAAACAACTTACCTCCACAACTAGAAGTGGTGACGCACATTCCTCCCTCCTCTAGGGATGATGAAGCAAAGTTTTCAGATGTTGCAATATCTAAAAAGTACCATGAGCAAAAATTGAAACTGATAGCACTTTGAGAGAACACTATTTGACAAGAATGATTTTTGTTGAGAAGCACAGGTAACACCTATTTTGCCAATTCTATTAGGGGCAGTTATTTCTGGTAGAAGGGCAAGGCAGACAGCTGGGGATGGGAGTTTCTTAAATTGCTTTATATGAAGTCACCAGAACTGATTAGTCTGGTCTACATTATTTGCCATTCTCACATACTTGATGGATGCATTGTGAGGTATTTCATGTCCCACAGCTGAAAAATAACTGAGCTTGAAATTTCAGATGCAGATTTGAGTTTCCAGCACCCTTAAAAGACATTTTGAGGCAGTTTCCATCTTGGACCACGTACTTACCTTTAGTTTAAGGCCACTGTATTTTTTTTTAATTATTTTGCCAATTTCAGTGTATTTTGAGACTGCCCGTTGCTGCTTAAAGATGTTTCCTCTAGTATACGCTACATATATAGCAGACGCTTAAGGAAGTATGTTTTACAGATACAGTACATTAATATAGTAATATGGGCCATATGGTTCAAATTCTCTTGGAATAAATTAGGAGCCATTATACATGTTGTTATTCTAAGTGGATTTTTATGAATGATTGCTTTATTCTCTGTAGCGTGTCATATGTCTTCTGTACAATTCTTTTCTTAACATATGTGCAAAGAGCATTTGCTCAAACAAACCAGGTTTGCTGCACATGAAGCTTTAATTTTGCAAATACAACATCCTTTAAATTTGTGATAATGTTGAAATTACATGTTAAATGAGTATCTACACACAGTGAGATACATTGTCAGTGTATTTTTGAATGTTAGAATTATTCTGCTAATTTCCCATGCATCATGCTGAGTCGCGTATTTAATTAGCACTAACGTGTTAATCAGAACACAAGAAACAAGTTTACAAAGGGAAGATTGTTCTGGAGGTTTTAATTCATTTTTCCCATCAGTCACAGTAAGAAGTGGGAGTATTGCATAATAATGCCAATTCTCTCCTCTCATATGATCAAAATTTCACAGACAAATGAAAGTGATCTTGCTTGTAGTTGAAAAGTAATCCACTGAAATTTATCAAACACAAAAACATATGCCTAGTTGTCAAATAATCTTAGGTTTTATGTTTGAGAGAATGACAATCAGTAGATCAGGACAGGACTTAGAAAAGAGAGAAACAGGATTTTCCACCTAGAGGTGAGCAGAAAAGTCACTTTCCATATCCCATGTGACACCTAGAAGATTAACATGTAATGTACTTTGATGTTCTCTAAAATAATAAGAAACTTGGACTTAATAATTTGGGGATAAAATTTATCAACCCATTTAAAAATCAAGCTTCTTTTTACAAGCTTAAAAAAACACAAAGGAAGAACCTGTCTTTATGATGCATGTTTTGAGATCTATTTCCTGTTAAAGAGTTATGCTACCTTACATACTTCTATGGTATGTTACCCTGTTACCACACAATCATAGTAGAATAACGAACTGGTTCTGGCACAGAGCTCAATACAGCTGCTGCATCCACATTTATTATAAAGTAGCACAGACCAGATGGCAGAAAAATTCCAGTCATCCTTGCTGTAGGCTATGACAGTGTTTTTGCAGAAAGATCTGCATAGTCACACAAAATTCCTGCAAAGGCAGATGTAACACATGGCAGCAACCTATCAACACCATAGGTAAGTACAGGACAGTGTCCTTGCTAAAATATGGTTTATGTCCAAGTATTCAGCTCCAGCGGGTCTGGGAGGTAATTTCTAGCTCATGGCTGAGTAGCTACCTCTATGTACTGAAGATAGAGAACAAGTTTAGACTCAAACATAGCCTCAAGCCTGTGTTTGAAACGTGGTTATCAGTGGCCACATATATTCAGTCTGCATAACACTGACTCTTAAGAGTGCTGGGAGAGGATATTATTGTTATGTAGGGTAGGTAAGAGGCCAACAGTCCTTTTTATCCAAGGAATGTCTTGGTGTTTCAAAAATCATCCTTTGATACTATGGTAAACATTTTGAAGCTTTTCAACAGAAAACAAAGATTGAGACAATCTCAGCCATATTCTTCTAAGAACTGGTAGTGACAGCATCCACCAGAGATGCTAGAGAAGTAGCAGAAATATTTGCTTTCTCAGCCGTATTATTCCCACTTCTGTCTCAGCCTCACATACAGCCATGTGCAAGACCCTTATTTTTCAGACTTGTTTTTAAATTCTGGAGGGAGCTACATTTTGAATAGAAACCATAACCATTTTTCACACTGGTATTTGTATTCTCAGGTGTAATACTTAATTTCAGCTGGTCAAAATTCATTTTCTGGTTATGTAGATCTAACTGGGAATTTCAAGGCAGTTCTGCTTACCGGATCGGTTTACAGAACTATTAGACAAGTCAGCTCACTTGTAATCAAAGGGCAGGAGACTCTTAATGCAAGGTTACTCTCGCAGCCACTGCTGCTAATATACCATCCAAATTAATTTTCTTTAGTTCAGCATTATTTGCTTTTGTGTGCCCAGGCATTGATTTTTCCGAGCAGTTATCATTCGTGGGAGGAGATGTGGGAGCGTAGAAGGGGCATCAGAGTGGGACACCGTGGTTCTTCTCAGATATGCTGTGTGACCTCAAAGTCTTCTCCTACCCATTGGGTCTCCCCTGGAAGTTTGTGACACCTGGTGACCCTCAGTGATGCACAGAGCTTGCCTGTGTTGGGTTGTGCTCAAGCTGTGATAGTACTTATCATCTAGGCAGTAGGCTGAGGCGTTCATATCACAGGGACTGCATCAAAAAGCATCAGATGTCAGCAGTGCTGCCCATAGCTTCCTGCTGGTGTCCTGCTCAGCTCTGCTCAGAGCAGTTGCCAGAACTATTTCTGTATTGCACCGTACTTACTGTAATGCAGCAATAAGCTGAAGTTATGATTATGTTACACATCCAGCCTAAGCTGTAAATGACTTTGCAAAGCAATATGGAAGCAGGCCTTCACTGGAACAATGAAGGGTTTCAAAACCTATTACTCAGCGTTTAACACAGGCTGTCAGAAAAATTTCCAGTGGTTTTCTTTTTTCTTTTTCCCACCAATAAAGGACAATAATCCTTCCTCAGGGCACACATACTCATAATATCTTACTCTGGAGTTCTTGCCAGATGTCTCCTTCATCACCTACACCTTTCACAGGACAGCCTTTGGGCCAAATTCTGTCCTAGCTTATTGGCAAAACCATCTGTAACTCCCTAAAATGCACAGGAACTCTGCAGATTTCCTCATGGACGCTTCAGGTCTACCAAGCTGCCTGGTATTTTCTCCAGTTGTGTTTCTGAAATTGTGTTTGGTACAATTATTCTCACGTGTGTTCTCATTGTTACCTACCTTGTTCTGCCTGGTGGGAGGTAGTGTCTTGCAGATGTTCACTGTGGCTCCCTGTGGAGCTGAAAAGAACAATGACCTACTTGCCATCCAGATTTTTTATAACTTCTTAACTAATTTCTCAAAATTAAATAATTAAACATAGTAACATCACTGCTTTTTATGAGAACATGTTTGTGCGTGTTCTCCCTGAAATGGTCTGTGATTGTTATGGCCCCTCTGTCATTCACCCAAGGTCACCCAGTGGATCAATTATCAATATTGCCTCTAATTTATAAAATATTTTAAGGATCTGCACACTTGTAATTTTCCTAAGCTATGTTTACACATTTTAGGAACAGAGTAATCCTTGAAAGCATGAAGTAAAGGATCATTCTCCTAATTCTGCCATCATTTCTGCATCTGCTTAACTTTTAACAGTTAGATTGATCTAGTGGTTTCATTCAAGTCTATAAAACAGTGTTACCAGATAAAGCTTTCAGTGGTGGGCTGAGATGCTGAGTTTAAAGCCTAGGTTAAAATATTCAGAAGAAAGAAATAGACAGCTGGGGAAGGCAGCTCTCTTTCACTGGTAACTATAAAGGGAGCACCTAAGCTAGTTGACTAAACCAGGTCCATTCACGTGAACTTACTTTTGAGAATTTAGTTGCGATGTACCGTAAGACTCTGTCATTTTTGTCAATGCAGTTGGTTCTTGGCTCTGAAGGGATGTAGTCCGTGTCTTCTTCAGTTCCTGTCTCCAAACTCTGCCTTCAGATCAACAAAGTTATTTAGTCTCATTGGTTTTCCTTAGGTGCCTTCCTCTACCAATTTTGAGTAGGAAAGCCTAGGTGCCTTTTTGGCTGTGGATCTCTCAAAAAAGCATGACACATTATTTTTTCCTATATATAATATATTGTCACATTAAGGATTTCAAAGACATTTACAACCTAATTGAAATGCATTCATCATTCCAGAAAATATTATTTTCTATTGCTTGAGTTATGATATTGTATAAAATGTGCCACCCACTCTGCAGGCAGATATGAGCTAGGACAGAGTCCCTGCTTGGGAGATATTACAGTCTATAAAAGCGAGGACTGCCAAAGGGGTAAGAGCAGAAAAAGGGAGAGAAATAATAGGTATATCCTCCATGAAGATGGTCTAATAATATTAGACCAATTTTAAAGCCATTTTATATAACATCTTATAGCTACATCTAGACACTACTATAAGAGAAGCTACAGGTTAGATCCACCTTTCACTACACTGAGTAGTAAAATTCTCATTCATTTCAGGGCTCCATTAGGTCATTAGGGTAAAGGTTGATCAATGGATGAGTATCTTTTTTCTTTTTTTTTCTTTTTTTCAGAACAACAGAGAAATCTGTGACAGACTGATAATGCTTATCCTGCTCTAAAGCATCAAAGAGATTTAAAGTACCAAATGGACACTAAGTTGCTCACATAGTAGTCACCCATGTGACATGCATATGTTTTATTTTAGTAAATATAAATTTTGATTCATGTTTGAGAACTTGTGATTTTAAATTTAGAAACACTATGACTAATTCTTGAAAAGGAACTATGTTTTCTTGAGGACGATTCAGACTTCTAAGATTTTTTTTCTTAAGACAACAAAGGTGCTACTGAGATGATATCATGAATTAAAGGAATTAAACTCCAAAGCCACCAAAATTGGCATGCCCTGACTTACATCTCTTCATTTTTCATGAGCATACCTAAACTCAGAGCAGTCGTTTCAACAGCTGACAGCTGCAATCATTGCTTTCCTACCGATCTCTAAAGTATTGAGACTACCACTTTGCCAGACAGAAAGCTATCCAGCAGATCCACAGAAAGAGATGAAGGAGGTCTTAAGTGAGGATAGACATAGAAGATCAGCCCCATCTTGCCACTTGTGATTCTCAAGAAGGAAGGTGAGAAAGCCTGTGGTGTCAACGATCAAGACAGAAGGAGGAGATGGGGAATTTGAGAATGGAGCTACCTTCTCACAAAACTCCCATCACCCATATATTTCTTTTTCTGAGCTCCTTCACTTTCCTCTGAACTACTTTGAAGCATTTTCTCTGCTAAAAATACAGCTGGACATTCAAGAGAGTTTATTGTTTTCAAGAGTGCTCCCTAACATTTAGCATAACTGAGTTAAACTCTTGTATCCTCAAAGCAATCTTCCATTGTCATTTCTCCCCTTAAATGCTCAATTTAAAAACATAGTTTTTTCATTAACCTCTTGCATTATATAAGCAGTAAATTATCATATTCTTCTTGAATTTGCACAATTTGCAGCTCTGGTTTAAAAATCGTGCTTTCTGTTTGCCATGGGGAAGATGTGGTTAAAACAATGGCATTCCTTCCTGCGTGTCAGTCCAAGGTCTGGTTATGCTGTGCAGGGTGTGCAAGGGACAGGTTTACTGTCCAAAACATGACCTTTCCTGTACTATTATTTGGTTCTACGGAGCAGTCAGAAAGTTGCCTCCTATAGATACTTCCCAACCCCCTCCAGCCACCGTCTCTGTAAGGAGGGGGCAAAGACCATTAGTGTCTTCCCAAGGCAATCGAAGTGCTCCAGTGGTGCAGCAGGAGGGAGACAATCCTGAATCTGTGAAAAGGATCTCAGACTTTTCAAGCTGGGCTCAGAAATGCTATTAATGAACTTTGATGTCAATGTAATTCATGGGCTTAGTTTCTGTATGACCAAAAGATCTAGAGAGGTTGGAGAAATGTTTTGAATTCCAACGTCAATTGTAATTTATCTTATTTAAAATAGGAAAGCCTCCTTGCTGGGTGATCTGAAGAAAATTCTTCACTGGAAATCAGACATGATAATAAATCACTTCTTGGTTTTCCTGCATGAATAATTTGCGTCTTGTTATGCAAAGCCTGGCAGCTAATTTGAAGTTGAGACCAGAAATACACAAATAATCAATGTTTCTCATTCCTGGATTTGTTTTTCAGAGAGGCAAAAGCACTGTGTAAGAAATCAAACAGTATACTGGAAGGTGAAGGAACAAATATCTGACATGTTAAGGCTTAGCAATAATAATAATAAAAATAATAATAACAATAATAATAACAATAATATTACAACACAACAAGCAACATTGCAAATGTTATCTGGTCAATGTCACCTTGAGCTTCAGTCCCTCTTTCTATGTGTCTTAAGGAACAAAGAAATCATAACATACCTTACCTCTACATTGGAAAGAAAGTGATTGCAGAATAGACAGGGTTGAGCCACTTTAAGCCCTGAGTTATAGAAGAGAGAAAATTAACATTTTTTTGGCAGACAGGTAATTTTTCAGGCTGATTTGTTCCATTGCACAGCACTCAAACACACGTGCCAACACAAGATCAAGAGTGGAAGGGGGCCACAAATAAGCAGCTGGAGTGAGAGCGCTGCAGGAATGCTTCTGATGGCTGCTCTGGCTCATTTCAGCTGAAAACATATATCAAACTGAATCTGAACAGTTGCCTGCTCTCACTTTGGACAAGCTGTGAGAAGTAGTATGACCTTTAGTAGTAAACACAGAAATCTGCCATGTGATTTTTGCTCCTGGAATATCACAATGTATGGACCAGAATAAGGTGGTCTGTTCCACCTAAAGCTTTTCACCAGATGGTCCCCATTGGTTGCCTTGATTGTGCCCCACTCAGCACCTTGCTTAGCCCTACTGGAAGGCTAAAGTATTAAGTATCAAAGGTATTACATTCCCTCTTCTGACAGCCTCAGGAATACTGATGAAATAAGGATTGCCTGGGTATGTCTCTATTTCCACTGTCAACCCCAGAGCCCCTTAAGCTTTTGAGCGTCAGTGATTCATATTCAGTGCTTGCAGAGAGAAAAGCAGTTTTTCAGGCGGGCAAGGGTAGTTTTAAGTGTAAAATTAAGACTTTTTAGCTCTACTTAATATCCAGCAGAGAATCAGGATGCAACATGAAGGATGGTAGTGGTGTGTTGAGTGGCTTAATATTCAGGTTTCTCTGTTATCTACCATGGGGAGCCTTTTCAGAATATTTCCCTTTATGCTTGAAGTGAAAGAGGATGGCACAAAATTTACCCTCTGGTGAGACCCCCCAGTGGAGTACTGTGTCCAGCTCTGGAGTCCTCAGCACAGGAAGGGCTTGGTGGACCTATTGGAGAGAATGTGGTGGAGGGTCACAAAGATGATCAGAGGGCTGGAGCACCTCTCCTGTGAAGATGAGCTGAGAGAGTTGGTGTTGTTCAGCCTGGAAAACAGAAGGCTGCGGCAAGACCTTATAATGGCCTTCCAATACCTGAAGAAAGCCTACAGGAGAGATGGGGCAGGACTCTTTATTAAGGAGTGTAGTGACAGGACAAAGGGTAGCAATGTTAAACTCAAAGAAGGGAGATTTAAATTAGATATTAGGAAGAAATTCTTTCCTGTGAGGGTGGTGAGGCACTGGAACAGGTTGTCCAGGGAAGCTGTGGATGGTGTTTAAGGCCAGGCTGGATGGGGCTTTGAGCAACCTGCTCTAGTGGGAGGTGTCCCTGCCCATGTCAGGGTGGTTGGAACTCCATGACCTTTAAGGTCCCTTCCAACTCTAACCATTCTATGATTCTGTGATTATTAACTATGTGCAGGAGGAAATAGACATTTCTGGCTTTCCATTGTGGGGGTTTTTTATGTTTTTTTGTCACTGAACACAGAAGAGTTTAAAAATACCCTGACTCTGAAATACATTTGGCCAAAACACCATTAATACTGTGGAAAGAAAAAGTTCTCCTTATCTTTTTGAATCATTAGAAGTGCAGGGTCAGATTAAGTCATTTTTCTTTCCCGTTGCTGCTGGTATCAGCTCACTATTTAAAAAATTGTGTACCTTGCTACTACAGAGCAGTCTAATTCAGTTCCTACAAATCTGAGCTCAGTTCATTAAAAGATTTTAAGATATTTCCTTACACATGTGTACAAGGCTTGTTAATCTTGATAATAAAACTAATTATGACTGATAACATTGCATAATCAAAAGACAATAGGAAGGTAGATAGCCTTTGTAGTGCAAACGCTAGTGTTTTATTTGGGTAATTTTTGTTCTAATTAAGATTACATAATGATTTTACTGTTTTTGCTTTAGCAAATGTCCTGCTCTCATTGGTCCAAATTCATCTTATCAGAGTGAGTTAGACACTAAAGTAAGATGTTATAAAAATTTGCAACTAGCCCGTGTTGACCGAGGTAAGAGGTTAGGAGGCAAAGTATAGAATTATAAGGGTAAATATTTATTCATGTGTGTGAGGTGTCCCAGTCAAGTTTAGGCACTCCAAATGTGGTTTTACACAGGATTCTTGCACCCTTCAAACATTGAGGTACAACACAACATGACTAATCACCAACATCTGTACAGTAAAAATTATGAATCATAGTAGAACTTTCAATAACAACTACTCTCTTCAGCATTCTTGCTTCTTGTCTATTGATCCAGATGTCCCCAAACTCAGTCTTTCTATAGTTACTTGTATGTGATGCCAGAAAATGTTGGAAGGATTTCAAAGATGTGTAAGAGGGGCAAGGATGCTAGTATTATCTTGGTTGTCCAGGGGTGTCCTTTATCCTTCACGGACAGCTCTAAACTTCCAAGAAGCAAAGTCTGTATTTCCAGGGCTGGGCTGTCCTCTAGTTTGTTTTACTTAAGCATGAACAACCCAGAAGTCTCCAGTAATGTTGCACTACCTCGTTATATTACAGCATATAATGTGAACTAATAGACATTAACTAAGTTAATACACTTTCATACGATGAAAGATTGACAGATTAATAATAGGGAAGGGAATTTTCATAACAAAGACCTGCATACCTTGCACAATAAGTGGAGGGAGGCAGACTTTTCCAATAGGTGCTCGCATCTCAGATTTTCTGAAGTGACCTGGGAAGGTACAATTTCCTTTCTGTTGACAGCAGAGGATGAGGGTGAGTGTATGCCAGATGACACTATCTTCAAATTAAATGGATACCCTTGAATATGTGTCTATTGCAGAACACCTGAGCTGGTTCTTAATGAGCTAATGAACTGTAGAGGTGGCTTTGCATAAGCAGCTGTGGGAATACTGTTCTGTTGGGAATCTCAGCCCTGGGAAAGTCCTGCTCCACCCTTTGTGTGTTTCTGGAAGTGCTATGTGCCATGTTCTATACATGCAACATGGGTATCTTCTTTCACACACCTTTATATCTACACATATTTTTCCCCTCAGGAAAAATAAGGTGTGAACAAGAGTATTTATTATCATCTAATATGTCATAAATCTCATTCATTACTCAGATTTATCACTATTATATTCTAGTAGTGCAGATTGTTACAGAATTACATTCACTAAAATCAGATGAGAATAAATCAAACAGTAGTTTACCTAATATTAAACATTCAAAGTGTAAGCAGAAGAATTCACATAAATTAATCACTTTGAGCTGCTTTCTCTAATCCAGGGGAAATGAAAATAAGCTCATCTATAGTGAATCATGTGAACTGGTATCAATAATTTCTTTTGTACTAGCTGTATCCTGCTCAGAAAGTTGATTTCTCCACTGAGTAGGTGGTGACTATCTCAGACGTAAAACTTTCCACTATAGATGTTTACAGTTAGTGAGATATATGCTTTCCAAAATGTAGTGAAATTCTGGGATCCTTGTTTCTTTCTTATTCAGCTTGTGACAGGCTAACTCCAGTACACATACCTCACATGATATTTCATACTCCGTGCAGTGTGCTGTCAGGTCTAATTTATCAACATCAGAGTCTTCTAGATAACTGTCCTTGCTCAACATGGTCTGCCTGCTGGTGGGAAAAGGTGATTGTGTCTTTTCTGCCTAATTTCTCTCATGAGATTATCTCTCATTACAAGTCCAAGAGCAGTTACATTTGAAATCTGAGCAATTTAGAGCATTTCTACCTGCAAAATCATTACCTAAGGACTTTTGAAACAAGCGCAACTTCAATGTGTCTCACCTGTTATTCAGTTTTTGGCACTTTCTCATGCCTGATACTTCAAAGGAAGTTCAGAAAGTCCTGTTATGTATTTAAACATCTGGGTAGTACAGGAGTTGGTGAACATTTTCCTTCCTAGTCTACACAGACAAATGGCTTGTGACTCAAAGATGAGACTGATCAGCCTTCAGAGCTGGATTCTGGATGCGTCTATGCTGTGCATCATGCTGGACTAGCTGGAACATTTACATAATATTACACAGTGCTTGGCAGAGATATCCAATTGGACCCTGTAAACAGGGCAGCATTAATTCATCACAGCATATAAGTTAATTACTCTGGTCTGTTGGCAATGCTAATTAACTAGGGCACAGACACACACTTACTTGGTTATTTCTCTTTTGTTTCTAGAGCTAGCTCGCCCAGCATAGCTCATAAATTTATACACCTTTATTCTTTGCCTAGAAGAGATGCGTCCTGGACTGTCTTAGCTCATAATGAGTGTTACTTCGTGGGTAGCCTCTTCAATTTCAGTGTGTTATAAATCCATTAAAATTATCCAAACATAGCTATGCTTGCTTACAACAAAAAACATTGTTCTTGATGTTACCTAAAAAAAATATTGGACAGTGGGGAGAATCACCTATTTTCCTTGGAGAACCTCATCTAAGAACAGGTAGCTGTACACAACAGTTACCCATTTTATCCATAAACATTAGCGACTTTGAAGTAGCAAAGCCTTTATTGACTCAATTTTACTATTTTCTTTAAGCAGACACAAAACCAAACGTATTAGCAGTGTGGCAAGTTAATTATTTCATTTACAGTACTAAATGTGGAATATATATGTAGGGACTATGACATTGTACAAGGAACTGTGATCATAACAGATAAAGACTTTTTTTGTCCTAAGGAGGTCTGTACTTGAATACACAAGAAAGATAAAAGAGAAACAGAGACTGAGGGTGAATTAACTCACCTAAGCCCATATAGTAGATCAAGGGCAGAGCTATATTTTACTTTACTTCTCCCTCCAAATGTTCCCTGTCTTTCCTTAGGTATTATTTGCAAGACACTAAGTTCATTTGTTGATTTTTAAACTCCATGTGAATTCTGGGCTTGGGAGTAGCACGATAAACTCAGGGACTAAAATCTCCTCGACAGCTGCAGGAAGAAGTAAATTCAAACTCACTTGTCAAATGCAAGCCTGCCACTGGACACTCTGAGATCTCAGGGACCGTGTGTGGATTGTCTCTGCATCACCCTGACTGCTGATTAAGCAAAACACATGTGCTTGAGTCCATTCAGCCATTGAGACCTATAGAAAGCTTGTCATGTGGAAATCTTTAGAAAAGCAAGGAAGACAAATGGAGCCAAAAATCATATTTACTTCATATTTTAGCAGCAATTCGACTTACTCTCTTCCAGAGTGTGGAAAGGGCATGCTGGCTTCCCAACAGCTGGCTCAGCAAGTGCATCGGAAATATTCCTGGACCTTTTTCCCTTTGGCTCCAGCCAACCATGCCAGCAAGAATAAGCCCATTCTGTTTACAGTATTTTAGGAACAGGGAAAATCAGCATATTCCCTGGGAGTCAGAGTTTTATTCTATTTATGAGTGATGAATTTAGTGAGAAATATGTGCTTATAAAGATGAAGGTATGACTCATCATAAGGAAAATCCTAAACGTCTGGCCTTGTCATATAGTCTTTCCTTTTCCTTAGTTTCATACAGCTGAAAACCAAGGGGGATCATGAAAGCAGGAGCAAGGGCGTAACAGGTGTCACAATTACAGAATTAAACACCAACAAAAATTATTTCTAAATATCAGGATAATCCCCAACTGCTAAAACGCCCTAGTCATGCAGTGGAATAACTGCTGTCACTTTGGGAAAAGGCTGTTTTGCTGCCTGAACTGTGCCTGTCACAAGCCATCAAATATCATCTACTTACCTCTACACACAGGTCAGTCACGTAATCTCAGATCACTCTCCTGTGTCCCTCAAGAGCAAGCAAGAGAAATAGGAGTGCTACCAATGCTCACTGACCAAAATAGCTTTGAGGAATGTCACTCAAGTAATGCTAGCAGGCAAACGTTGTCCCACCATCTGGACGAATGAAACCCCCTCTCCTCTACTCACGTTCCTGCTAATCTCACCAGAGAAGGAAAGGGAAGAATTTTTTCATGTTCCAGGTTATGTTCTGCCTGTGTATATAGAACCATAGAATTGTCCAGGCCAGAAGGGGCCTCCAAAGGTCATCTAGTCTGACCTCCCTGCAGTCACAGGGTCATCCCCAACAAGACCAGGTTGCCCAGGGCCTCATCGAGCCTCACCTTGAATATCTGCAGAGAAGGAGACTCAACCACCTCCCTGGGCAACCTGTTCCAGTGTTCCACCACCCTCAGAGTAATGAACTTGTTTCTAATATCCAATCTAAATCTGCTCTTCTCCAACTTAAAGCCATTGACCCTCATACTATCACTGCAGGCCTTTGTAAACAAACTCTCCCCAGCCTTCCTGTAGCCCCCTTCAGGTACTGGAAGGCTGCTGTTAGGTCTCCTTGGAGCCTTCTCTTCTCCAGGTTGAACAATCCCAGCTCCCTCAGCCTATCCTCATCGCAGAGGTGCTCCAGCTCCCTGATCATTTTTGTGGCCCTCCTCTGGACCTGCTCCATCAGGTCCACATCCTTCCTATATTGAGGGCTCCAGCCCTGCACACAGGACTCCTGGTGAGGTCTCACCAGAGCAGAGTAAAGCAGCAGAATCACCTCTCTGGATCTGATATAAGCAAGGCACAAATAAGAACGGTGGCCCTTGCATTTTCTAAGAGTAGGAATCCATTCTAGTTACGGTCCTGCATCTGGCTGTGTCCAAAATCTGATGATTTAGAAGGTCGTGAAGGAAAGACAAGGGAAAATCAGAAGAAAAAAAAATAATTATTTAGACAATCATGTTTGGAAGGAAAATTATTTATTTATTGGCTGTTAAATGCAAATAGATCAGTTTCCAGTTAAACAATTGACACCCTTTCAATTCCACCCCTTGATCAACCTCTTTTTACTACATGATTGTTCAGATGAACTAATTTAGCACTTCTAATAGACCTCTGTAGCATAAAGAAAGGAGAACATGGAAATACTGGAGAGGGTGTATGTGTGTGCATTTGTATATACATTATGAATTTGCATGTATTTATGTGTAAGAGATTTGTGATTCAGAATCTAAGTAAGTTTCATCTCCTATTTTCCTCCTTAGATTAAAGTGAAATCTATTTTCAAAAGTTTATTCTTAAAGTAGATTCTGGGACTCTAACTTTAAGAGACAAAAGGATAGAAATGTTGAGATACCTCCTTATTTTAGGAGCTTTTAAAAAGCAAACAACCGTAGCCTGTTAGTGGTCCTTGAGTAGTCTTAATTAGACAAGATTTAATGCTGGGAGAAGAAAAATGGATCCTGATAAAGGATGATGTTTTATCTTCTATGCCCTTGACTTCCCATTAACTGGGCCTTCCCTAACCTGGTTTCATCCACTATTAATTGGCTTTCTCCCCTGCCTGACACACTTAGCACATTTCACACTAATAAGGGTTCAAAAGTTCATTAACACCCCAGTTCATGGGGCCTTAGATATTAACAGCAGCAGAGCCTTACAGTACAAGTTTGTTCATGGATTTGACATGAATATATAGTTAATGCACAGAAATCGCATGCATGTGCAAGGACAACTGCCTGAAGCTACTTTTTTCCTACTAAAATCATAAAGTTCTAGCTTTCACTTAGTTCTGATTGCCTGGAGCCCATGTTCACATTCCTTAAGCCTGAGGGCAACTGGCTACAGGCTTGACAGGCTTTGATTTTCACTACAGTCTTAACAGTGTGTGTTATCAGTACACTGAGGACTTTGCACGGCTTTCTGCCCTCTGTGTGACCAACCCCAGAACTGAGCCGAATACTTATATTTAGAGCTGCGTTACTTCATCCCAGGGCCAGGAGGGGCCACCAGACCCATGCAAACCGCAGCTGGATTAAAGTATCTGCTTTCTGACGGATACCCAATTTAATTTGAAGGACTTCAGGAGACAGTGGGTCTTTCACAAATATAGAGACGTTACTGGATAAAATGTTTCAATCCTTTAATTAACTTCACTAATAGGATATTATGTCTTAATTTGTTCAACTTCAGTTTTGAGGTGCCAAATCTTTTTTTTCCCACTACCAACAAGGCTGAAAAAAATAAAAAGCCTCCTTCCATTCTCCAGTTCCTTCTGTTCACAATCCAGCACAGAGCAGAGCGCATCTAGCTTCATATTGCAACATTGCTTTCTAATCTGTGGATCATTTTACAGGGATCCCTTTGAGTACCAGTATTTTCTCTTCTTGACATGGACAGCGTAAGTGGGTAAGACTCTCTATAGCACCACTGCTATGTGAATAGAAACAGCAGTTGAAGGGATTCATACGTATGAGATGGTTTTAATCCTTCAGATCACAGAACTGCACTGAGAGCTCCCAGTGAGGTGAGCACAATTCCTAAGTCTTCCTTTAATTTATTTCTTTCTGGCGGTCTCCAGTTCTACAAGTGTAATGTGCTTTCTCTGTTCCTGCATTTAATCCAGCTGTCTGCACTACTACTTCTGCCTCACCAAACTGCTGTCAACTGCACATTTAACCAGTGTATATTTTCTCTTGCTTTATGGATCATTTATCTTCATAACATCCTCCTGGAACAGAGTTGTTCCTTTCCTGTCCTTGGAAACTCTTTGAGGGAAAAGTAAGGAATACGGTGGCTCATAAGTGAAGAAGAAACTTGACCCAGGCTTTATGGGATCTCTAGTGAATAACTTTTTCTGTTTTACTTTGGATTAAGCCTCCTGAACTGGGCTGCCTAGGCAAGATGGACAGCATCAAAGAGGAGCTGGGTGTTGTCTGGAATCCAAATGGCTTAATCCTGTCAGGGCTGATGTACCTCTCAGTATCTGGTATTCAGGTTTCTAGAAAATGTTCTAGGAGAAAGGTAAACACTTGGAGAGTTTAAGCAACTGAGTGGAGTTTCAAGATCTGAAGTCAGCCTGGAACAAGGTTAGTAAAATGCAAGATTTTTATGGGTCTACCTTATGTATCTTGATTTTATGATGGACTTGGGAAGAAATCATGATGGCTAACTCTGAGGGACAGAGTGGCTCAGGTGACTCACAGTGTACATCCAGATTAATAAATAGGAGAACCAGGGAGATCAGCACTGGACTGCCTGCTCATTTCCACTCTTTCCGCTGAACTTTTCTGACTACCTCTACCAAGGCCATGACCAAACACTTGAGTAATTGACTGGGGAGTCCCTCCTAAAACTCAATGAGAATAAGACCACTTTAAATTGACTCTTTCTGCCACGTGCAGGTCTTCCACATTGTTCCAGCAAACTTCACACCCTCACATACCTCAGCACATGCAACAAATGCTGTCCAGCATTATGTAGCCACCACTCTGATGGGCTGCTACACTGATCTCACAGTATTTCTGTAAGTTTAAAAGGATAAAAGAATTATTTAAAAAAAAAAAAAAAACAAAAAAAACCATTTGTCTTTGAGTTATCACATATGGCACAGAAGAGCTAGAGAGAACTGGTAAGTAGTATGAATACAGCTGGCCATACCACAGCCTCAGTGCCAGAGAAAATGTCCCTGCTCATATTTTGTTTATCATTATAGGTGTAGTCATGTGTCTTCATCCAAAGCTACAGAGGTCCACTGTAAAAAGCTATTCTTATCCACTTGGGCTATTTCCCTGACACCTCTCAGCAAGAAAGAATACTTCTCTAGGGAATCTCAGCTTAATTTTGTACACTTTCGGTAGATGAGGAGATAATATATCCACAAAATTTACTGAGTTTTCATGGCTGCTAACAGCCCTCCAGAGTCTCTCTTGGCTCTGTTTTGGGCCATTTCAATGCTCTCCCTCTCTCGTGCTCTCATTCTCCAAGACAAATCCAAAAAAAGCGGGATAGCCCTGAAAAGTGATGACCTAAGCCAGTCTGTGCCACTTTTCATCAGGGGCAGAAATATTTTCCCACCTTTTCCTCTTATCCACATTAGTGCCTATATCCCTCCAGTGCCACCATGCATCAGGATCTTCAGATGTTCTAGCTACCCTAGCTGTCTACAAGCCTGCAGCATGACCTTCCCCCTGTGCCGGATCCTGGAGGTGGTGGGGATCTGAAACTCGTCGCTTGCCAAGCAAAAGGCAGGAGCAGATTGAGCAAGCTGACAGTCTGCCTGTAGCTACACAGCAAAGGGCCGAGTAATTAATAATTTATCTGTGTCTGTCTGTTTGCAGAGTGTTCTCTCTCTTCACCGCAGAATAAGGACTTAGAGAAAACAGTAACAAAATGGAATTGTTTAAGTGGGCATTTTCTTTAAAGGGATAAAATGTGAGTATGCTTCTTACTGAGCTGTAAAGAGAATTTCCACTCAAAAAGTAACCATTCTGGAACTACAGACACTTTAAAAGCTAGAGCTATATTTGTTCGGCTGCTGGGTTCCACTAAGGTCAATGAAATCAGGCAAATTTCAGGGCCACTGAGTCCTAGCTCGTGTCCAGCTTTCCACTGGGAAGGCTGTTTGTACTTCATGGAGGTACAGGGGTTAACTGAGATCTTCAATGAAGAATGTGTCAGGGAGTAGGCTACAAGGCAACAGAAGAGCTCCTGCTTCCCTCCCCTGCCTGAGGAGCTTGCAGGAACAAGGTGCTAATGATCCCACCACATCTTAACTGAAGCTCGGTCATCCCTTCACATTAACTGTAGATCATTCTGTAAGCAGGAATTTGAGTTTACTGGCTTCATGGTTTTATGGCTCCTATTCCCCTATTTTCTTGTTCAACAGGTCTCTATAATGTCAGACTTCAATATTTTCTCACCTGCAGCTGAAGTCCTATCCACTCTTCATTCCTATTCTTTCCCTTCTTTCCCTTGGAAGAGAGGAGAATGCAAGAAAATTTGTGTGTAAGGTATAAAGTATATGATTTTTTTAGCTTTCACACTGCCCTCTGTAACTGTCTACATAAACAAGTTTTTAAAGAAATCTTATCATTTCTCTCATCCTTCCCTAACATACCTTTAAACTGAAATGTCAAATGAGTTGTATTTTTCTTCCCAGCTGCAGACTCACTGCTGCCAAATATATTCACAACACTTATGGAAGCACTGCGTGATTATCCACATGACGGATTGTTGCAGGTCTGTGTAGATGCTACCCTGGAGAGGTCAGTCCCCACAGACCCATTCGTCCTCACGATGGCATTGCTTTGGCATGTGTTAAGAACTCCTTATTTAAAAAGGTTAGCTGGTGCATTTTAATTTCATTTCAGTGTTCCATTTCTCTCATGAAAGGCAAGAAGAAGGGAAAAGTTTTGAGATATTGTAATCTGCTTCTGCAGCTTTCTTCTAAGGCATTTAAAAGGCTGCTACAAGCATTTCTCTTTATTGTTTTCAGGGCATAGAATGGTTCAGTGACTTGCCAAAGGCCACAGAGGAAACACTTGGCTAAAATGGTAAATTGATCAATTTCCTCAGTCCTTTATCTACCACCAAGACTTCATCTTCTCTTTCAGATCGAAATTAGCACTTATTTGTATCATTGTTATGGAAGGAGCCAAAGAAACGTAATGCCAGTGAGGTGTTAATAACTAAACTAGGCAATGAAGTTTTCTTCACTGATACTAGGCTGATATTAAGAATGGTCATGTCTTAAGAAAAAGTGTTTGCTTTTTCAGATTTTGATTTTTAGTTTTATTCTTTTGTTGTGGTAAACTATAGGTCAATCTAAAATGTCTGTTTATTTCTAACTGAAACTTGTTTTATTTAAAGAGAATAACAAAGGCATTTCTGCAGAGAAAGAGAAGAGAGTGAAGGCTGATACATTTCCAGAATTTTTCTTTTCTGCCTGCAGCATGTAGTCTGACAATTAATGTATTGTCTTGAGAGAAAACAGCTTCAGGGAAGATAAGGAGTGTCCAGGATTAAGTAAAGGTAGGTCTCTCTCATCCTAGGTCTGATAACTCAGTGGCTGTATACCGGCAGTAAACCTGTTTCCGTTGTGTTTACAAGGAAAGATTGGCCTTTTTTTTTTTGGACAAGCTTGGTCTCATCAGCATGTCTGACGTGGCATGAGAGTCATGGCCAGGCTGAGTTACTCAGTTTAAGCAAGAGTTACTTAGGGTGAGATTAATATTCCCTAGCTAGAGATGTTTGCAGCGTGGACATTTCCTTCTGAACTCATCCCATGTGTTCCTTTCTAAAGTTGATGTGAGAAACAGGCACCTTCAGAATGTGATTCCTTTGAACTATTTGAACTAATTTTTTGTCAGACTGTTCTCTGAGCTGATTCGTTTCACTAATGTGGAAGAAAATAATCCAGTCACTGTTCCTCAGCTACTTCTTTTCCAGATTAGTGAGTTAAAATAACTCACAAAGGGGTGCCAATAGGACAGATGAAAATAAGCATGAACAGAGGTAAACAGCTAGATTAGTGCATTCTGTTTCTTCACACCCCAGCCTTCGACACTTAAATTCCATTTATCTCCCCATTTAGATGGGGATTTGTCTCATATATTTATGAAACAACATACCCAGCTGTTTTCACTGATAGGGATAAATAGTTTGACGTAAGCAATGTTGTTTCCAAGCCAAAAGAATAGGGAGAATGCACAGAATATTGCAGTTTTTACAGCTGAGATGAAGGTATGAATGAGAATAGGGAATGGTATTGAATTGATTTGATGATAATACATATAAAATAAGGTTGCAAATAGTTTAGGTGTCTGAAAATGGAATGACTTATTAGTCACATTTAAATTCTAGAAAGAAAGAGATAAGGGACATATTGGAGGCTCAAAACCAGTCCTAGTCAAACTCTCGTTGAGGGAAATCGGTAAATTCTCTTTAATGTAAACTGAAGAGTTGATTTAGAAAGACAAATATCAAAGCATTTGTTCACTGAATGAATATGCATTTGACAATTGTTTTGTCATAGAATCATAGAATTGTCCAGGCCAGAAGGGGCCTCCAAAGGTCATCTAGTCCAACCTCCCCACAGTCCCAGGGACACTCCCAACTAGACCAGGCTGCCCAGGGCCTCATCGAGCCTCACCTTGAATACCTCCAGGGAAGGGGCCTCAACTACCTCCCTGGGCAACCTGTTCTAGTGTCCCACCACCCTCAGAGTAAAGAACTTGTTCCTAATATCCAATCTAAATCTACTCTTCTCCAACTTAAATTAATTGCCCCTCGTCCTATCACTGCAGGTCTTTGTGAACAGACTCTCCCCAGCCTTTCTGTAGGCCCTCTTCAGGTANCCCTGCACTTGCTCTTGTTGAACCTCATGAGGTTCATCTGGGCCCACCTCTCCAGCCTGTCCAGGTCCCTCTGGATGACATCGCATCTCTCTGGTTTAATACAGATCTTGATCTGAATAAAACAGTATAATAATAAACAGATTACTTTTCCAAGATATAATATGGAAATGTAAAGATTTAATTTTGATTTTACTCAGAGGTGTAGGTTGAGAACATAGGCAGAGGTACATCTACAGAGTATTTTACTGATGGCATGTCCAGTCTCCTCTGTCTCATCCATATCTGAGCTAACTCCAAAGAATAAACTACAATTTATCCACTTGTAAAAGGCAGACTATATTAGCTCTAGCTCTGAAACAGTGTCACATAAATACCAGGCCTGTAGTTTAGAGCTGGCAAGTGCCACAGGTCTATAATTTCAAACACTTGAGAAACAAAATTAACACTGGAAAATTAACATAGGGATTGAATTCACACCAAAAGTGGCTTCAGGGTTTTTTCAAGGCTATAAATGTATCTGAGCTACTAAACCCAAGCCTGGGAAAAAAAATCAGTCTTGGAAGTATGCTCGTTCACCTCATTCAGAGGGGCATTAGGAGAACCGATTTGAACTAGACATGTAACATGCATCAGTGTTTCTAGACAAAAGGCTGTATATATTCAGAGTTATATTATGATGAACTAGCTGAGTATGCTGAGAGTGCCTTTGTAATTTTAATAAAATTAATTTAATCTGAATTGGTAAGCAGTTGCTGAGAGACAGCAGTTCCCACTCCTACCTGTGAAGGAAATCAGATCTTAACGGAACTCTGCAAGATGTATAAATGTGATAAAGACTGCATTAAAAAAGTCTACAAATGAGTTGCAAACCAAGGAGCAAAATTCTTGAATCCCCTCTCTCCCCAGGCTTGATTTAAGCTGATACTGAAACAAGCTTCCCATAAAGAAACTATCCTATTATAGATAGTAACACTAAAGTAAGTTAAATTCTTGTAGGCATAAGTCAGGCTCATATTTAATTGACTCTCTATTAAAAGTATACCTACATGAATGTTCTTTGTCTGGATCAAAAAAACCAAGGAACAGTTATGATGGCATGGATAGTTTGAGTAGTGAGATTAACTGTACTCTGAAGAAACTGTATTCAACATAATCAGAGGTCTGTAATGGAAGAATGCTGTAAGTTACCGAGAGAAAGGAGTCATTGTGAGGTGATGTAACAGAAAAAATACAATAGATGAGATGACAGGGTAGGCAGTTTGCAAATGAAGATGGAGAATTAAATTCTTCTTTTTTTCTTTGTATAATATTCTCAAACAGAAATATCAGCTTTGCAGGAGGTAGAGTTACTCTGAAAGAGGTAGAAAGTGTTCTTCAAGGCTTTAAATGAGGAGAACAAACTTGGAAGTCAGAAACTACTTAAGAAATGCAAGCCTTTTTCAGCCTAAGAGATGTCCTGACCAAGTCAGAAATGCCAAGACACTGCTTGAACCAGAAGAGTGGGAGCTCCTGTGAAAGGAAGAAATACATCTCCTGCTTGGCAAGGAAGCAATTCAGGACAAAGAAAGAGGGAGCAAGAAAGAGACTAGCTTTGCGGGCAAGTTTAGAGCCACCTAGCTTCCCACCTCCTTAGTCCATGAGGTAACCCCAGAGCTACTGAGCCATGTTTCCTTCTGCCTGGCTCCTGTTCTCTGGAAACCGCTTTGTTTTTTCAAATTGACTTCAGCACAATTTCAGCAGGAAAGGTGGAACCTCTCTTTACTGGGAAGCTGCTGCAGGCTTGGTAATTGTGGTTCACCCCACTACATAAAAGATGTTGGGATGCACCTCCTCAGCTGGATTAGAGCCTTGGTTTTCCCATCATCAGACTACATGGATTGTTAACTGAGCGTATAGGTCTGGGGAAGCTGTGCTAAAAAGGAGAATAAATATGGCCACTGTATTTTAAAATAAAACAAACCCAACGGTATCTTCCAGTCTTGAAAGGCACTGCTGAAGGCATGTAATCTGCATACAGTGGTAGCAAATGGTAGCTAAGCTCGCTGAGAAGGTACCTAGTTCTACACAAACAGACTTTGGCATCTATTTTACTGAAAAGATCAGGATCAATGTAGATGTACCTTTGGACACCAATTTACAAGCTGTGAATATTGGTCAGATTCAGGAGCTTTCCTGTGACCCACTACTGAGACACCCTCTGTTATTTTTCACAAATAATCCTGTTTTTCTCATCTGTTCCCATGGTGTGGCTCCTCATGGAGCTGTATCATGATGTTTCTCCTCATACAGCTCTCCTGGAAGTTGGGAATCCCATTCAGAAGGGCTTGTCTCTCCCTCTAATGCAGGACAAGAGTTTCTGCTCAAGGATTAAGGCACTTAATGATGGAGTGAAATATCTGTGTCACTTTGACTCACAATGACATTGTGACAATATATTTAGTAATGACTGTGAGATGTTCAGGTGATTCAGAAGCAGGAAGTCTTTAGGTGCTTTTAATAAGCGTGTTTCAAAGTACCATTTTTGTTCCCATCCCTTTAGGACCCACACCTCCCACAGCCCACTTCACAGTGCAGTGTGAGTCAGGAAACAGGCTGTGCAGCTGAATAGCCCTGCTATTGCCTGTCTTCATCAGCTGATGGCATGGTTCCTACCAAACTGGACTGACTCTCTTTGGAGGCTTTGGACCAATGCCACATCTGTTTGGGGACAAAGCCAGTGCCCTAACACTTTCCTTTTAACTGAATAAACCTCCATAAAACTCTCGACCAGAGTAATACCTGGACCCACTACTGGTTCTCATCTTGCTTCTACATATTGCTGTTGTTAGATTTGTTTTAATCTCCTGTGGCTGCTTGTGTTTGCACAGTAACTGGTGCCATTATTGCTGAGCTGTGTAATTACACAGTGGATCTCTCAGTAGCACTAAATGTATAATTATGAAGTTCTCCGAAGTAGAAGGACAAAACAACTGTTCAGTGTTTGCAGCCAATGGAGTTTTACTGTATGTGCTTTCCATACCACTCAGTTTACTGCCTACTTAACTTTCCATAAAGTGTAATTAGGTTCTGGGTAGGGTTGGAAGACACATGGAGTATAATATATTAACTGCACTTCTTATTCATAAAGTAACAAAGACTCTGCATCAAGTTAATGCCAACAGTTTCCCTTGGAAATAGCACAAATAATTTGTCACTGCTCATTACTCTCTCACTACTATACCACTGCTGGCTTTTGAAAGGACAGTTTCTAAAATTATCCAGAAGAGCTGATTGCTGGTTTTGGGTTTGTAATGTTTAAATGGACCAAAACAATTCAAGATCTATGCATTTAACCCAAGCGAGTGTTTTGTTTTTACATTTGTCTTTCTGGCATGTATGGATTGTTTTCTTTCTTTCTGAAGGATAAAGGGTACCCAGTGGAATACAGAGAGCAGAGAGCCAGCACAAGGCCTCTGTTCAAGTGAGGTACAGACATTTGTCTTCTGAACAGAGAGCAGTCTGACCTGAGCCTTTTACCAATGACAGGAATATTAGCTCTCTGAAAGCAAAGACAGCAACAGGGCTTAGGTCACATTGCATGAGAGGCTTTCACAAACTCACTGAGATTTCTCTGTCTGAAGGGACAAGCTGGACAAAAAAAGAGATAAAGCAACTTCTCCAAGGTCACACACAACAGCCTTGTAGTGGAACAAAGCATAGAAGTGAGATTTCAGAAATGTCGTGTTAGTGCCAGGTCCACTTGGACATGCTGTTTAGCCCTCATGTAGCACCTCTAGCCCACCCCAAACTCACTAGGATCCCTTGCCAAAAGACGTGTGTGTTCCTGTGAATCTGACTCAATACAATAATGGAACAACACTGGGGATTTTGCTTCTTCCTTTGGAGACACAGCCAGTTACTCTCCACGTACAGTGTCTGCTTTCAGCAGGGCTGGAAGGGAAACGGATGCAGCCCCCGCTTGCACACTCACAAGACTGAGGGAGCCGATTCACGTGTCACTTGTGGTTTGTCTGAACTGCATGAATGTTCCTTACATGTGAAATAGCACTGCATCTGAATTTGTAACTCTTCCCTTCCAAAAAACATCTTTGACTGGGGTGGCTGGGGATTCACTCCCCTCCTTTTTCACCTTGGTGCAAAGGAGGCTTCAAGTACTGTGCTATCCTGGGAGCAGATCAGAGGATAAATTGTGATGAAGAGACTTATTTTCTGCAATTTTGAAACAGAGAATGATCTGTTTGAGATATAACAGCTCTCCCTCTCTTACATTCCCAAGTGTGAATTGCTGGCTGGAGCCAGGGCTCCTGCAGCTCTGTAGCGGATGCCGTAGGTAGTCTTTCCTTTTCCTCTTCCCTGACCTTGAAGCCACAGACTCCACTAAGAAGTGAAGTAGGAGGACTTTCTTGCATATCTGAACAGAGATGGGAGTTATTATCCCAGGGATCTCACTGTACTTAGCTTCTCACAAAGAGAAATGAGTAACATGGCTGGATCTTCGGTCTCCAGCCCCATCCCTTTGCTCTTGTGACATGAAATAAGTTGACCCCTGAAATAGGGCCCTCTATTACAGTAGAGTCAGCCCGACCTTAGCAGACCTACAAGAGGTTGGGGGAAATGGCAACTGACTTTGAAATAATCTTTTCTAGTGCAGAAACACTTTGGTGGATAGGTTTCCCCTGCTACAGTGCCTGACTGAGCTCTATTAAGTCACTTCACAACAATTTTGCAAGAAAGTGCTGTTATAGAAAGAGATCCCATTTGAAAATTGCAATCCTAAACAGTAAGCTTTAATTTTCTGAGCTGTCAATCTTCTCTATTTCATATGTGTTAGACACAAGAAAAGATAAAAAATAGGGTTTAGATCCTGTTTTCTAATATTCTGCTACAGAGACAGTATTTTTCATGTCATGCTAATTTTCCCTCTTTCTTACCTACCTTCTTTTTCCCTTAAAAAAAAATCTTTTAACTTTCAGAACATGAATCCTCTTTTCTTTTTCCCATTGTGGCTTGTCACTTAAACACTCACCCAAACAGACTTAGTGTGGTACTAGCTCTATTTAGTAAACCCATGTTTCGCTTGAACTGAGCTACTATTCCCTTATTTAAAGAGTTAAGCTTCAGTTTGGCTAAGACAAGTTGATGCCATGCTAAATAGAGCCATAACCCAGCTTTGCCCAAAGCTGCAGGAAATTCAGATAACAAACAGTACCTTCTCATTTCAAAAACCTTTTCATAATAATAATTTTTGATCCTGATAGAGAGAAAAGGATACTTAATTAGCTCTCTCTGCTTATCTATTTTCCATCACATTCAGATATATTGGTGTAGGACTCTACAGATTTATATACTGCAGCACAGTCTCATCAATAGCAATTACTGTTCCTTGCCTCTCTTCAGCATCTTTGTTCAGCAGTGGATCTGAAACACAGTCAAAGCTGAAACAGCAACCAGCAATGAATGGCACATGAAGACAAAAGAACAGCATGAAAACCTTAAGTAAGCTTCAATACCATAACAATACTTCTCGACAGCACGGCCTATCAATATGTAGTCCTTAAAATGCAATTTAGAATGCTAAATAATAGCCTTATCCCCACCAGCAACACATATAACAACACTAAACTGCTGACTTCAATAGCTTCTAATTAAAGATGATAGACTTTTTCTATTGAAACCACATTTATTTTAATAGGACACTAATTGTTTTCTTCCAAAAATGAGTTTCTTCACATACCTCTTTGGTTTTCAAAATAATCCCCACTCCAAACCTGAATTTATTATTCTTTTCTTCCAAGAGTCAAATTTTATTTGAAAAGTAAAGAGTTCTAACAGTCAATTTTAAATTACAATTTTCTGTAAGAAACCATGTCCAAACCATTTTACTCATTTATGTTTATTACAAGAAATCCTTGTTTTGAGGCAAGAGTTCCTTGTGTCTGTTTATTTATTCCTCCCCGGGCATCTGAATTTCACATCCTGTGTGAAATCAGCACTGTTGGTAAAGCAAAGGGTAGCAGGTTTTGCACTGCGAATGCTGGGTCCTCTCATAGAGTTTGGCCAGACTTCTGAAGATTTACCTGCTTAATTAATTGCCTGAAGTATTGCAAGTTCCATTTTCATCAGATTGCATCAAAATATTTTCAGTGCACTAACCTAAGAAAGGATTTGATACCAAGATGTCCCAAAAGGTAAGTGGTAGATGATAGTGTTTCAGGAGGAATTATATCAGAAGCAAAAGAAATCCAGGAGAACACTAGTCAAGTGATGCTTGATACAAGAATCTTTTGTGGTGAAGACTGAAAGAGAAAGGAAATAAAATGAAGTAGCAGAATCTTTACTCCCAACTAGGGTAGATTTCAGCACTTTTCTAGCAACACTTAACAACATATATTGTCCCCACTTGGTGTTTCTCCCTTCCAAGTATTTCCATCATAAAACCTTTGCTAGGTTAAATGTTACAAGAGAATATTCATCTTCAGGTTTCATGGCACAAAGTAATCCCAGCCACTCCTGTACCAGGAGTCAGTGGTTCCTATTTTACCTTGAGATGACAGATGTGCATTCCGTTGCCTTGCTGGCTAGAAACGGCTTACTGAAGGAGCTATGTATCCTGCTTAGCATGCTGAATAAACTGCTGTCTCGCCGTGAGACACAGAGGAAAACTGTTACCATTGCAGAACTTCCTCAGTGGAAAAAACAAAAGTGGCGAGCAAACAGAAACTCAGTCCTGTGAAATGCAAGACTGGAAAAAATATTTTGTCTTAAAATTTGGCTTACTACTTGCTTTTCATATTTAACAAAACATTAAAAAAAGCAGTCATAAGGCTCATTATCCCATTTCCTATTTACAGATACAGGTACAGAAAACTCGGGTGCCTTTAGTTGAGTTGCAAAATAATTCTAAATTGCATATTTTCAGTGTCTAGTATATAAGATCTCAGTTCCTCTCAGGAATCTTCAGAAAAGACTTATGTCCTTGACTGCAACTAGAGGAGAGGGGGAGAGGGAAGAAGAGAAGGACAAAGAAATTCCAGTTATTCTCTCTGTTTCGTGCCAGAGATTCTCCTTCTTCCTTCAGTGACAGCAAAAAACTATTTCCAAACATATGCTGAAAACCAAATCAGACATGGGTCATGATATTTTGTATCTGCTACTTAAAGGCCAACAGTGTGGGAGGTGGCTTCTTTTTTATAGTCCACTGCAATCCAGTCCTCCTCTTGTGTCTCCTGTGTCTGCCATCATCATCGAGAGAATAGCAGTAGTCACTGGTCTTCAGACTCTGCAATGTGTTTCTATTTAAAAAAAAAAAAAAAAAGAAGAAATCAAAGATCATAGTAATATTTAATATTACTAAAGGATATACTGTTTTGTTTTTTACATCCAGAACCCAGAGACATCCAGGAAACACAGTGGAGAGAGTAATCCTCCCTCACTGGATCAGCAGACAGACTGGTTTACTGGCCAGGGAAAGTTTAGACTGCTTTAACACAGTGTAATGACACAGCTTCATTTGTGAACAATATTATCCCGTGGGGACATCTTACCAGTCAAAAACATCTATCATAGAATGACAGGTCAAACCAACAAAGCTTACAAAGGAGAGATCATAATTAATATAAAAAGTGCAAATGCAATTGGACTTCTGGCTGGTTTTGCAGAGCTCACATGTTTCTCCCATGTCTGCTCCTGTCAGCCCCAGTGCCTGAGTCACTTCCTATTCCACATGGGAATGCTGGGACGTTCAGGGCTGTACAAACACCAAAAATGTGCCCTTTGACCCAGAAAACTTCTTACTGTATTGTACTATTTCTGTTATCACCAAATTAGTGATAGAATTTCCCCTGGCTTTGCTTAGGTTAGTACAGAACTGGAGACATATAGGATCTCAGGATGTGTAGTCAGGGAGAAAATCTAGCTCTTTGAGCTTAACTTTCTATTCTTAAAGTGATCTAAGGCAGACTGATGCCAAAAGTCAGCAGGTCATGGGAGGTGATTTTCCCCCTATACTCTGCGCTTGTGAGAACCCACCTGGAGTCCTGTGTCCAGCTTTGGAGTCCTCAACATAGAAAGGACATAGAACTGTTGGAACAGGTCCAGTGCAGGGCCACCAAGATGATTAGAAGGATGGAACACCTCTCCTGTGAGGACAGGCTGCGTGAGCTGGGACTGTTCAGCCTGGAGAAGAAAAGGCTCCGGGGTGACCTGATAGCAGCCTTCCAGTATCTGAAGGGAGCCTACAGGAGAGCTGGGGAGGGACTCTTTGTCAGGAAGTCTAGTGACAGGACGAGGGGTACTGGTTTTAAATTGGAAGAGGGGAGATTTAGATTAGATATTAGGAAGAAGGTCTTTACTGTGAGGGTGGTGAGACACTGGAACAGGTTGCCCAGAGAAGCTCTGGATGCCCCATCCCTGGAAGTGTTTAAGGCCAGGTTGGATGGGGCTTTGAGCAACCTGCTCTAGGGAGAGGTGTCCCTGCCCATGGCAGGGGGGTTGGAACTTGATGATCTTTAAGGTCCCTTCCAACTCTAACCATTCTATGATTCTATCCCAGCTGGATCACATAAAGGTCTCAATCTGCTCAAAGCACGTAGAGAATGACGTTTGCACTCCTGGTATCTTGGACTTGCTTTTACCTCCACTGTAAGAGTGTAACTCCTAGGCAGAAGAGTTATGGTCATCTGATAGCAGTACCTATGATCTATCCTACCAACATGTCCCTCTTAGCACAGTCTCTCACACTGGGATTCCAGAAAGGCACCACAATTTTTTACGTTGCATGACTCAGAGTCCCTTTCCACAGGGAGCACTGTAGCAGTTTAAGAAGAAAAAACAGTTCTGACTATATGCTTATGCTTTTAAAAATTTCTTTCTCTCCTGAAGCAGTGAAATATTGGGAAACAATGTTTGTATGTTATTTAGGAGTCAGTCACATATTGAACTCGGTCTGACTTAGACTGTGTAAATAATTTTAAAAAATGGTCCTACAAACATGTATACAGGCAGGAGCTGTGGTTGTGTAAGGCCAAGAGCTAAGCATAACAAGTGAAAAGCAGCAGGAAGGAAAAGAAAGAAAAAGCCAGGATTTTCTTTTTTGGTGTCTCAGAGAGAGAGAAGCCATGCGCAAAATCTGTTCAGTTTTAAAATTTTATTTGGCAATATTTGTGGCATCATTTTTCAAAGGGAACAAGTCATAAAAAAATTGAGGAAATTTAATAGCTTTTATAGGTATTAAAATTGGGAGCAATTAATTACATCTAAATTTGCCTGAGTAAATGTTCTCCCTAGCCTAAAGGAGGCTTGCAGTGCTGGGGTATAAAGGTCATTAGGTAAAGTAAAAACTAAGAATTCTCCTTTGAGCCACAAGGTCCTTGAGTAATCCCATATGTTCCATGAACCGCCGTTAAAGATGAGAAATAACCAACGAACAGGTGTTATTGCTGGAAATGTGGGGTTTAGATGAAACAGTTGGAAGCTCTATTAACTGTAACAGAGCAGATGCAGCTGGGCAAAGTGCCTGGCTGAGCAGGAACAAGATCACAGAATTACAGAATGGTGGAGGTGGGAAGGGACCTCCTGAGATCATCTACTCCAGCCCCTTGCTCAAAGCAGAGTCAGAGAGAGCAGGTTCCTCAGAGCCATGACTATTTGGGCTTTGAATACGCTAAGGATGAAGACTCTGAAATTTCTCTGAGCAACCTGTTCAGGTTCCTTACAGTGGGG
>VXBW01005613.1:70877-152329 GCA_013400375.1 Thinocorus orbignyianus | reverse complement strand
AAAACCAACCAAACAAAAAACCCCCAAACAACAACAAGAACAAAAAAAACCCCACCACTTTTTAAATAGAATTTCCTGTATCTGAGTCTGTGTCCATTGCGTTTTCTCCTCTTGTTGATCATTGCTGAGGATATTCTGGCTCCATCTTCTTACCCAGTTTTTCCTATTTTACCTATTAAGTGTGACCTTTAATGCTTTCCTGCACGTCAAGATGATCCATTCTTGAGCTTGGAGGTGGAGATTCTTGAAAATCAAGCAGCTTTCTTTAACTGCTCTTGTCTTCAGGACAACTTTCCTGGGAAGAGCTCCCTTAAAAGGTGAAAGTCTGCTCCCCCTTCAAGTCCAGGTTTGAGATCCTTCTTCCTACTTTTTGCCCTCCTCACCCCTCTCGTGATCCTGAACTCCATCATTGCAAAATCACTGCATCTGAGCTCTCCCCAGCTTTAACATCCCTGACCTGTTATTTCTTGTTTGTAAATATCAGATCCATCAGACCATCTCTCATCATTGGCTTCATCAATTGTCAATCACCATGTCAGGAAGTTGTCAATAATGAGGAAGTTGTCCATAATGCACTCCAGAAAAATCATGGGTTGCTTGTGTCCTGTTTAGTTGTCCCTCCATCAGATTCTGGAGTGACTGAAGTTCCCCATGAGGACCAGGACCTGCAAACACAAGACTTCCCTTTGTCCAAAGACAAAGACTTTGATCTGTTCCATGATCTTCCCAGACACAGAGGTGAGGCTGACAGGTCAGGAGTCAGGGTCCTCCTTTCTACCCATTTTAAAAAGGGGGAACAGTATTTCCCTTTTTCCAGTCACCAGGGACTTCACCTGACTGCCATGACTTTTCAAACAGCTTGACAACTACAATTCCCTCAGGACTCTGGGATGCATCTTGTAAGGTCTCATAGTCTTCTGTACGTTCAGGATCCTCAAGTGGTGGATTCTCTTACAGCGAGAGGGACTTTGCTCTCCCAATTCCTGTCCTATGGTACATCCACTCAGGAAGTGTGGGAAGAGAGTCTGCAAGTGAAGACTAAGGCAAAAAAGTCATGTACCTCAGCCTTCTCCTGAAGAACTTCTTCAATCCTGTTTTGGGTTTTTTCAGTGTCTCTTCTGTCGAAATCATCTGTACCCTTTGCTCACCAGCCTGGCCTACCACTTTCTCACTTGTCTGCGGGCTATCTTCTCCCTCCCTTGTCATCCCTAGCTTACTTAAGGGTTCAATAACTCTATGAAATGTAATTTATTCAATCAGTGAGCCCTTTAATAAAAATTAGTGCTCAATCCATGAGCAATCCAGGATCATCCATGCACAAAGTACCGTCTCTATGGAACTTCACAAAGGCCAGAATCAGCCACCTGAATCTAAAACTAGGTTAAGAGCCTTTCTTTCTCATTATTATTCCCTAACATATTTTGTTCCATTCAGGTTTTTGAAACCTTTATGCTTGCTTCACAAAAACAGATTGCAATTGTGTTGTGACCATTAGAAACATTGAAAGCAATTCTGAAAACAGTGTGAAACTGTTTTGGAAACATTGCTTGACTCAGAGTTTCTGTTCTGAATCAGTTCTTCTCTGCTGTTTCTTGTGAAGACTGACACCCAAAACACAATCACATATGCAGTTATGGATAGAGCTCTCCTTACATATGGATTTCTATGTGTGCAGGTTGAAGAATATGCTGCAAGCAATGAAAGAGATAAGATTGGGAAGAACAGTGTTCCGGGTTCAGTAGCAGTCATTCTGCTAAGGTTGAGATAATTCACCTCAAATATTAAAAATTAGGAGGAAATTTTGCACGTGGCCTTATGAACTCTACTGGGTTAGATAGAAGATCTGGTTCTTGTAGTACCTTTTGGAGTTGTCTGTCCAAAAGGTCCTTGATATATATGTAACCCAGTCAAAAGACATCGCAGCAGAGACACATGCTGTTAGTAAATATAATCATTATGTACCTGAATTATACTCCGGCTATCAACAACTAAAGAAAACACATTCATTTATTTATTTATTTCATCTATCTATATCTAGGGGATCTATCCTCAAAATATTTCAGCCTGGTGTTGAATGGGGATGTCTCATGTGGAAAAAAGTACCTGTGTGCTTGGCTTTGGGCTTAGATATTTAAGCAGAATGGTTTGATTTTTCAGGGCCTTTATTGATCTCAGAAATACCTGAAGAAAGTTCATCAAGTCTGAAAAAATTCATGCTTTGGAGATTGGTCATAAAGGACCCGAGCAGACAGTCCTTCATACTTAATTCTCTTGCATTTGTCAGCTACTGTCAAAACCCTGAAATATTTATATGTTTATGCTCTCTTAATTATCATCCTTTAATTATTTATAGCAATCTCTATCAATTCCATTTACTGATAGAAATGAGGAAAATATCCTTGCTGTGCTTCTAGTCAATTTGAACAGATAAAAAAGGGTGCCCAGGGCAGAACAGAAAGGAGGATTTTTTTCCTCAAGTTAGAGGCTGAATGAAAACTGAAAGGAGTATGAGAAAAAGGAGAATTAGACCACAGGGATGGTTTCTTCTGACTGAGGAATCTGGGGGCAGAAACTTAACTTGGAAGCAGCCCTGATAGACCAGATGGGGGCTCAGGATGATTGCTCTCTTGGTTTATCTGTCAACGATTTCTATGTGTACAGGAAGCTGAAACTAAGACGGGCAAGGAAGAAGAATTCTAACATGGTGAGACTCATTCAATTCGTGCTTGCTATTCATACAGAATACCCCAGAACTAACCTTACCTGTTTCTGCATTTTTCACACTGTGTAAAGGAGGACAGCCATTCAAGAATGACCCTCAGAGACCTCATTTTATTTCTTCTTCTCTTCTTCCTCCCAACTTGCTTTCACTCCAGCGAGGGCTTTTCTGCCAGAAATAAAGTAAAGGACAATGGCATAAGTGCCCAGAGGAACAGTCCAAGAAAGTGGCAAATGTAGAATTACTGTCCCTGTGGTTATATATTCATGTCTTTCATCAGTTTAGGAATTCACTGAGCTGGAGATTGCATCTGGGCCAACATTATTGCTTTAAATGTTGCAATCATTTTTTATTGCTTTAATCATTTATACATTAAAACCTCTATGGGGTCCTCAGCAGTAAGTCAAAGGATAGTAGCAATGCTTGCCCCTCTTCTGGGGATGCAGCAGCTAAAAGGAAGTATACCTGAGTCCCCAGTAGAAAAGAAACACTTCGAGGTAATATCCATCTGAAGGCTTTTAGGGATGGAAAAGGAAAAAAAAAAAAAATACAACAATGTTTTGCCACTTCACAAATACTGTGCCTGTTACAGGATATAGCAAAATGTTTCAGCAGCATATAAAATAATAACAGGATACAACACATCATTATAGACAAAATATTTGGAACATAATGTGAAATTGCAGCAAATCCCATCCCTCCCACCACTCACTCTGTTCCAGTCATCATCATAAAGATATTTACTATACATAAAGTCAGTCAATTCTTGATTTTTCATAAGTGCATTAGCAGCCTGCATGATAATCTAGACCATATTTCCTCCCTAACACCATGGACTAGAGAAAAGTCTATGGAAAGCCCATACTGCCTATATCAGGCCATGTCAACTGCTGAAGAAACCAATTTACAGATTTACCAACACAAAAATAGATGCATTTAATAAGTCTCTGCACATTAATTGAAATAGGCTTTGTGTTAGCTACGTCTTTCCTTTCTTGAAAATATCCCATGATACTGTGACTCTTGATTACTGGGTGCTGACTCTACCCGTGCATAAACACATTTTTAGCTTTTCCTCCCTCCTACCAGGAAAGATGAGGATAATTTCAAGGTAAACTTGGTATTCTACTTACTTCCATATAACTTAAAAGTTAAACAGTTAAGTTCTTTAATTTTGTGATACTAGAAGTGGAAGATTTGGAATGGCCAAATAATAGTCTTCCTCTTTACTTCAAATGTATCTGACCAGGTCCCACAGCAGGTTTGTTATACAGGGCTGGACTAATACGGTTTTATACTTATGATCATTGCCTTGTAGTTATCTCTTTATTCGGTATTGCCAAAGTCATCACAGTTTTTGCTCAATGCACAGGAGGAAAATGGATGCAGAAAAAATTAGTTAAGTGATGTTATGGTTTGAGAAACTCACAATAATTTACTGTCATTTAGACAATTATTCTACCATCCAATGACCCCTCTCCACCTGGAAAGGGGAACCAGGAAAAACAAGGATTTAATAGAAGTAGACTAAGTAATTGACATTAATAATACTGAAGAGCCAATGTTGATCCTGATATCAAATTAAAATATATGANCTGAGCTATCCGAATAAACACTGAAGCTTGCTTTATCACTCATATTGAGTCGGCCGCATGTCTTCCCGGGCGCCTCCCGACAGGGTCCAGCACCAGGCAAGAAGCTCTCAGGAGCTGCCGTCAAGGCAGAGAGAAATTCTCAACAAGCTTTCTGATTTATATTCAATGTGACATTCATGCTATGAAATAACCCTGTCAGCTAGCTGAGGTCAAATGCCAAGGTCTTGCTCCTCCTCGTCCCTGCACCTGGCGAGCTTGAAAACACTAGGACCCTGGAATCCACATAGCATGGCTGGGTATAAAGTAAATATTCTCACAAATTCAGACACTAGAGTCTTCTAAAAGTGCAGTTTTCCCAAGCATTAAAAGAGCTGTCATTTAAACCAGGACACATGGACAGATCAGAAAAGCGAGAGATTTCTTGATCTTCAAGTTCCAAAATCATCAGATTTAGTGTCATAAAACTACAGAAAAATGATGCAAACATAAGGAATAACTTATGCATTAAGAATGACTTTTCAGTTGGAAAATTGCTTACTTCAAAGAAGATGTAAAGCCAACAGTCACATGGAAACATTGCTACCATGGAATGATGGTGCACTGACTTTTCCAGTACAAGAAATGGAGGCATTACATGGAACAAGTAAATGGAAAGCTCAAACAATATTTTGTTTCTTCAAACAACATGTATTTTTTCAAGCTGTGGAATTTCTTACCCCATGATCTTGTGGATAATACACACATAACACAAACATGAGATTATACTGGCAATTTGAATTTAAGCAGGACAAATTAGGGTATCAAAGGTTGCATAATACAGCTCTGTTAAGCAAATTGAATTCTACCATCAATATGTAGTCAATACAGGGAATCAACTTTGGAGCGTTATTCAGGTCAACTTAAAGTAGACACATACATTTAGAATGGTTCACCAGATGACACTGGCTAAATGGAAGTGTCCACAGCAAGAGATGAATCTCATGTCTGATGTTACAAAATCCATCACAGTGAAAACTGGAGGTCTTCTCCATTTAAAATTCTTCCTGTTTAAATAGACAGATACATACATCAACAGATGCTGCTCCAAATAACTTGCAATGTATGTTTTTTTAAGATGCCCTCTCTAGAGATTTGTAGGAAATTAATCTTTTTAAGCATAGAGAAGAGAAGAGAAGAGAAGAGAAGAGAAGAGAAGAGAAGAGAAGAGAAGAGAAGAGAAGAGAAGAGAAGAGAAGAGAAGAGAAGAGAAGAGATGGATCTCTTCAGCAACTATTAGATTTCCTAAGATGTAGATAGAAACTGGAGAAATTACAATCTGAAAATATACTTAGGATAGAGTCAGTCAGATATAGACTTCTTAGAACTGCAAAAGCAAACTTGTCTAGAAAAAAATCCAGGCACTGATGTCCTTTTAGTTAAAAGAGCAGTGAAATATTTCTTCTAGAGGTTGCTAATGGAATCTGGAAGGTGAATGTCCTGTTCAGGTCAACACTGGGCACAAATGGAAATAAATAAGATATGTAATTCTCTTTGTTTTGACTCACTTCTTTAAAGTAAAATTACCAGAGGACAATCTGTTGCAGTGATTTCATGAGAATGATACCAAAACTGAACACCAAGAAGAAATTAAATGCCTGTCAAATGTGCTTTTGCACAAACAGATTCCACTCAACTATATCAAAAGCCTTTTGCTTAGAAATAAGTCATCATACCTCAAATATATTTCAAGCTGAGAAGAAAAAAGCTTTCTTACACGAAGTAATAAGCCTCAGTGGTACTGGGACAGCTGAGGTGTAACTTAATTGATTCCATTTGATTTAGGCAAAAGGAGTGTGAAACCCAATTTTTCAACTTTATTTGCTGGACTTATGAGATAAATTTAGAATCTTTCAGTCTACTTTAGCCAGCACTCATATCTGAGGAAATCGCCACTAGTAGTGAAGCCATTCAGTAAAAATGCAAGAGGAGTTAAAGTAAAAAGCCAGAATAAAACTTATCAACCATGCCAGTCACCAATAGTTCAGTTCCAAAGCAGGATATATCTTCTTCTTTTTTTTGTTTTTTGGGTGCTTTTTTTTTTGTTTAATTGGTAAACTAAGTACTTTCCTTTAATCATATAGATTTCCTGTGCTAATCCAAGCATTTATTCACAAAGACAAAACTTAAAAATGTTTCCTTGCAGAATTATAGAGCCATAACTATACATAGTTAATACATAGTTCAAATAAAGAAGTATTTTCCTATCATTTCAATCCTTCTTTAACTGAGCACATTGATGGAGATGGGCTTTTTGCCTCTAGCCAATGTGATTAACATTGCTGGTTCCATAATGTGTTAAAAGAAAGAAATAAATCCTAGAAAAAATACTATTTTTTTTTTGCTTTTTGTCAACAAAACCAAAATTTGAAATTGACAGCGAGTGCTGGAAAGTCAGAGTCAAGACTTGAGTTCTTTTATCCTTTAGTTCTAGCGGACTCTTGTCTTTTTATTTTCAGAGGCATGGGAGAGTTGGTCCCCTAAGGCTTTGCCTGTCTCACATAATAAAGGAGCAGAATTGTTCCTAATGATATTTGTCTGTGCAAACAGTCTGTATAGGGTTTTTGTTTGTTTTCTTTTTTATCAATAAAATGTAAAATGAAACTCAAGTAAAGCTACATCCATTCTTCAGAGTTCCTTGCTGTTGCAGCTTGGAATTTTGTCTAAAACTAACCCATGTGAGGTTACTAACAGTGTCAGGATTGACAACATGGACATCTAAGTATTCTAAAACACCACCAACAAAAGTTTCTATGTAGAAAAAAACAATTGTGGGAGAAAAAGAAAAAAGTATCTTCATAGAGCTTTCTAGTTATCTACTTATAAAAGCTCTTCCTTCCTCTTTGAAAGGATATGTGTGTTAGTAGCTTTTATGCTAAAGTCACCAGTGCAAATCCCACAGTCCCACATTCTTAAGAATTCCTTTTGTAACCTCTGTCCAATATGGTTTTTCTTCCAACATAGAATCATGGAATCATAGAATGGTTAGAGTTGGAAGAGACCTTAAAGATCATCAAGTTCCAACCCCCCCACCATGGGCAGGGACACCTCTCACTAGAGCAGGTTGCTCAAAGCCCCATCCAGCCTGGCCTTAAACACTTCCAGGGATGGGGCATCCACAGCTTCTCTGGGCAACCTGTTCCAGTGCCTCACCACCCTCACACTAAACATATGGTAAAAACATTCTGCCTGAACATACATGCAGCCTTGGTCATCTTCCCTTGGTCATTTCTTGTTGAAAAATCTTCTTGCTTTATGTCTGAACATTTTTCATAGCAATTGTGTTTAATATTAACAGTTCTTACATTACCTTCTCTTGCTAAATTCTTGCTTAGCAGTCCTTTATTCTCTTCTCTTTGGGTTAACTCTCTGACTTTGTTATAGTTAGAAACCTTTTATTCTACATTTCTTTTAGCTAAACTCATTTCCTGTGGGGTCACTAAATCAAATACTTTTGAAAGTGCAGATAGATTAGATTTACTTGCAATGCCCAGAAAATCTATAAACTTATTAAGGACATCTATCAAATTAATCTCATACTGTTCATTTCTAAAATTCTTCCTGTTTATTTATCAGAATGGGATTAATAGGTTTTAGATTTTTACAAAGTCAGGCTGTATAAGCATGTTTTCTGTTTCTCCAGACCTGCTCATATTTGCACCCCAGTTTGTCTCAGCCCAATTTTAAAGAAGGATTGAGATTTCGGAATTATGAAGTTCTAGTAAGTTTTATGACAGCTGGTGGGTGGAATGGATATAGAGCGGATGAATATATCAAAAAAAACCCTGTTATTGGATGTGCTTTCCCCAGAGCAATCTACCGTGCCTGTGGAAACAAGTGTTAAACCTCATGTTTTAACAGAACTTGTTGTCTCATTGTGCCATTGTGACTGTACTGCTTCCATACTTGTGGCAATGACCAGGCTGAATCTTCATCATAAAAAGATCTTAGAGTCTTTCCACATCTGACTTCTTCGCAACCACTACTTCTGTACCTAGTCTATTATCTCATAATTATTGACTGCAAGAAATATTATCTTGTCATGCTTTGTTATGTATTGCAATAGTAATCTCCCTAGAAAAAAAATACCTTTAATAATGTGATCTTATAGATTTGAGAAAGGCTTTTTGATCTATAAATAATCATTTTTATGGATGTGGAAACAAATGTTTCAGATTTTATTTCGTATTGAAGACAATACTTCCCTCAGTTACTCCTTATATAGGTAGGAGACTTCAATTAAATATTTTGTTTACCTCTTCTCCTCTAAACTTTCAATATCCTCATTCCCTTTGAAGGACTGAAGGTAGATTTCATAGTCTGTGTTAGAAATCCAAGTGCCACATACTGTTTGACAGTTTATTATTATTTTAAACTCACATTACAAAAATTTAAGAGAAATAAGAAAAAGAAAGAAGAAACAAATCTCATGATCCAATTTAATCTCCAAATGACATTTAAATAGGCAAAATGCAAAGGTATAATTTGATCAAGATTCAGAGGTGGTTTATTACTTCTCTTCTGATAAAAGCCAGAGGCTTTCATCAGGTATGAATGCTCCATTGTGCTGTAGAGTTGAACAAAGAGGAACCTCATGAAATTCAACAAGGGCGAGTGTAGGGTCCTGCACCTGGGGAGTAATAACCCCGTGCACCAGTACAGGTTCAGGGCTACCTGCTGGACAGCAGTTCTGGGGAAAAAGACCTGGGGGTCTGGTGGACAACAGGATGGCCATTAGTCAACAATGTGCCCTCATGGCCAAGAAGGATAATGGCATTCTGGGGTACATTGGGAAAATGTGACCGGCACGTCGAGGGAGATTACCTGACCCTCTGCTCTGCCCTGGTGAGGCCCCATCTGGAGTACTGTGTCCAGTTCTGTGCTCTGCAGTTCAGGAAGGATAAGGGATCTGCTGGAGAGAATATAGTAGAGGATCACCAGGATGATCAGGGACCTGGAGCATCTCTATTATGAGGAACGGCTGAAGGACTTGAGTCTTTTCAGATTGGAGAAGAGAAGACTGAGGGGGGTTCTGATCAACACCTATAAATACTTAAAGGGTGGGTGTCAAGAGGATGGGGCCAGTCTTTTTTTCAGTTGTGCCCAGTAAGAGGACAAGAGGAAATTGTCATAAACTTGCACGTAAGAAGTGCTGTTTATACATGAGGAGGAACTTCTTCACTTTGAGGGTGGCAGAGCAGTGGAACAAGCTGCCCAGAGAGGCTGGGGATTCTCCATCTCTGGAGATATTCAAAACATGCCTGGACATGTTCCTGTGCAACCTGCACTAGTAGGACCTGCGTTAGCAGGGGCTTGGACTAGATGATCTCCAGAGGTCACTTCCAACCCCATATCATTCTGTAATTCTGTGATTCTGTGATTGTGTGGATGCTTTACATAGCACAATGAAGTGTCAGACCCCTTCACTCTTCTGTATTGTTTATTAGAAGTTAATGTAAGCATTGTCCAGATTCTAACTCCCTATGCTAGCAACAAGCATCTTGAAACCTTATTGACTCCTTCAGTTTTAAGACTCCTCTTATTAAGAAAGAGCTGACAACTAATAAAACAAAAGACAAAAGATAGATACTGACAAGAAAGAAATGAAGGAATACTGTAACAATCTTAGTACACAAGGCACTGGCATTAATCTTGTCTTACTTCAGATAGTTTATACACCCAAAGCTGAACTCATGAACTAAGACTTTCTGCACATCCCATTAACAAGAAATCAGCATGTCTAGACTGAAATTCATGTAAGTCATTTCAATAATTTCAGCTCTAGAGACATGTGCATTATACCATGCAGTACCCATATTTTGTTAAAAACCAAACCTAAAATGACTAGCTCAGATTAAGGGTATGTATACATGCGTACACATATGTGTATGTTGTGCCTATAGATCATTTAGTGGGAGGATTTGCATGGATATTACAGGAAAGCAATTGCCTTGGGGCATGTTATTCAGACAACTCTATTTTTTGAAGAAAAGAAACACTGCAAAAGAGAGACGTGCGAGTTAAAAAAATAAATTGTGCTGATTTTGGCTGGAATTTAATTTTTTTTTCATCGTAGCTGACATGGTGCTACGTTTTGGCTTTTCAACCAAAACGATGTTGATAACACACTGATGATCTAGCTGTTGTTGAGCAGTGTTTACACAGAGTCAAGGCCCCTTCTGCTTCTCACTTTGCCCCTCCCAGTGAGCAGTCTGGGAGTGCAAGAGAATTTGGGAGAGAGCACAGCTGGGACAGCTGACCCCAACTGGGAACGACCAAAGGGGTATCCTATATCATAAGGTGTTGTGCTCAGCAATAAAAGCTCCAGAAAGCAGGAAGGAGGGACATTCAAAGTTATGGAATTTATCTCCCCAGTTAACTGTTACACATGATGGAACTGTGCTTTCTTGGAGATGGCTGAACATCTGCCTGCTGATGGGAAGTAGTAAATGAATTCCTTATTTTTGTTTTGCATATTCAGCTTTTGCTTTCCCCGTTGAACTGTTTAACGAAAAGCCATACATTTTCTTACTTTTACCCTTCTAATTCTCTCCCGCATCACCTACTCTCCACGTTGGGGAGTGAGCAAGTGGCTGTGTAGGGCTTAGCTGCCTACTGGGGCTAACCAATGACATAAATATATACAACTTCAGTAACACGGATACGATTTGTTGACTAACACAGAAATGATGGCTAGAATATAATGAGCTCCTAACCTGAACATCAGTTCAGCATCCTCAAAAGCCTCTCTTTGCTGGCCAGGCAGGCATCAATGAGGAACAAAAGCAGCAGCCTCTACTGCTCACTAAAAAAGATTTTCCATGTTGCTGAGTTTCCATCTTCCACCAACTGTCAACTCCTTGTTTTTATGCTTTGAGATCTCACACTCTTCAATGCTTTTCAGTGTTTTTCTATGTTTTTTCTCTTGAATTCTACAAGCTATCCCTGTCTCAACAGCCCTGTCTCTGTCTCTAATTTTACCTTTGTTATCATCCATGGCTCTACTCTTGAGCCTTTCTCACAGTTCTTTGTCACAGTTTAGCAATTTCCTCTGTAGTGTTAGCCAAAGTTTTGCAGCTGGGCCATATCAGACCTCTGCCTTGGATCCTTGGAGCACAGAACAACAAAGCCATGGAAAGAAGAGAAAGGTGAGAGAGGGTTTACAGTGTGAAGAATATAGAGCAGTTCTAGGAAAAATTGAAGGGGAAAATGCAGAAACTTTGTAGATGTACATGTGGTGTTTTTCCTATCCGTACAACATAGCTCAGCTGAGAGCAAGAATTAGAACATTTGAAAATCTAATTTGTTGAGAATAAGGTATGGTACCTTACAGAGGCTGGGGTGGAAGAAAAATCGCCTGATACTACGTTTCACAACACTAAGAGACAAGATGGAAAGGTACAAAAATGAAATTTGAAAATTAAGACCAAAAGCGGTTTGTATTTTCTATGACAAAGGAAACTATGATATGGGTAGAATATGGTTTTTGCTTCAATATATTGAAAGTAGGAGGGGACAGTGGTAGAGATGCAAATACAAATTACACAGAAGAGCAGTTTTACCTATGAACAAAACAGAAGTCTTTCAAATACCATTGAAAAAAGTAATCAGCATCGATAGAGTGGCCTTTATGAGAAGAATGTCAACACACTGGACTCACTGACAGTGAAGATGATATTTTTAAAATGTCTGAGTTACTGAGAAAATAAGTAGAGTTATTAATAGGATCTGAGTTACAGAGTAAATAAGACAAAAGATCAGGAAGACTAAAAGATATCCAGATAGTTCAGCTGTGATGAGTTTAAATTAGATGACACTCATGAGGAGATACCAAAATGACAGACTGAAACAAGGTGCTTTCTTTTAGCATTCATTGAAATCATAATGTTGATCTGTGATAAGAGTTGTACTTTTGCCCCTATGGAGAAAAATGTTTACGAACCTGCCTCACCTCAAATAAGTTCTCACATCTCCTTTGGCACTCTTGTCAGCCATCTGCAGCAACTTGTCTTGTGATCCAGGTCTGGGATTAGATGTCTTTGAGGGGGCAACTCCTTGTTCGTTTATGCTGGAAGGATGGTAGCAGGCATATGAAAAAGACTGTAGAGGGAATGGACAAAAACAGGGCTCCCAACCCAGCAAAAAAATTAATATTCTCCAGGTAATAGTTACGCATTGTACTTTATTGCTATCTGATTAGTATTCTTTTATCGTGCTTTATGAGAAGGACTAATGTGATTATACTTTAACCGCATTAGTAAAAACAAAAAAAAAAAAAAGGAAGATGATAAGATTCAATTAAAAATTATGTTAATTTGATAGGATGGAAAATTGCTTATGTAGGGTACAAATTTATTACTAAGATATATTGGATGTCCTTAGGAAAAGTTTCACAGTGCTTATGAGTATTTATTTTACAATAGCTTATTCCACAAAAAGGAACAGACAAGGAAAAAGAAGTCTCTTGTAAAAGTCACCAACACTCTTAATTTTTTACGAAGTTCAACAGAACCAGTTTGAACCATAAAACCTGGACTGGCAGTTTGGATAAGTTTAGTCTGCCATGCCACAGAGGTGGGGGAGCTCATTATGGACAAGCTGGTTTGCCTTTTAAGAGTAGATAGTTATAACTGTTCACATCGAGGTGCCTTGTTAATTGACAGCTCTGATGAGTCTGTGCCAAGCAGTGCACTGTTTTGGCTATGCTACATCTCTTTCCTTAGGCCTCTGAAGATTTGGAAACTTTCCCTTAAGGTAGTTTCAGGCACCAAGCACGTTTGCTGTGCTTAGAGGAATGTGCATGCTCTTGAGTTGTTCTGAACAGTTTTAAGGTGTTTTCTTTTTCTATTTACAAGTGAATTCATGTACACCCACCAATAACCCAAGTCTATGACCTTGAACGTTCAGCCTTACATAAAGGTGTGGTGACTCTGATATACTTCTAAAATAACTATGTATTCAGAAACATACACGATATAGACACCTTGAATAAAATTAAAGTACCTACAGCTAATAAGAAGAAAAATAGCATGAAAGATATCTAGTGACATTCTTCTTTAATTACTAAGTGTTCTGTAATTTAGACTTTATATTAAATTATTTAAAATATTCATTTGCAGAAACTTTATTTCCATTGATTTAAAGCTTATGCCTGGGTATCAGCATGCCTTAAATATTTAATCTAGGACATAGTAGAGCCTGCACAAGAAATAAAAAAGTATGATCTGAACTAAAAATAGTTTTTTAGGTTTTCTTGCTGAAATCAAAACTTAAAATTTTCTAGCATACCCTGTTTCCTTCCATTTCTGGTAGAACAAAAGTGAAGGAATTCACCAAAACAGAATAATGAAGGCTGTCTCCTTCTGACCTGCCCAACAATCTGACCTTCATGTGGGACAACGAGAGTGTAACTCCTTTTCTCACTGAGAAAACTCAAATGAAGGGCTGCCTCAGCAATATCCTACCCATCAAGTGAAAGCACAGAATGAGGGTGGGCTAGTGATCTATTCTCTCTGAGTTTTTATACTGTGCATGGTATACCTAAGTATTAATACCAAAAAGGAAAGAAGAAAGAAAGCTTTTGTAGCATTTTGGAACACACGCTTACAAACCAATCTTTGTAAACCATATGCAAATGCAAAATTTGATCTTGTCTCTGTGAGCAAATCAGGAAAGCATGAATTGGATTGACTGACATTTAAATCTGTTCCAAAAGACCTAGAAGGTCTGTAGCACTCCTCCTCCGGCAGTGAGATCTTGGTTTAAAGATCACCTATGAATCACAAAGAAAAGAGATTTGAACTTAGATTTCCAGGAAACTGCGTTAGTTTGTAGACTAACTTCCAATTTTTTACTTATAAAGTCTGACTTTCCACATGAAACTGTTGTCAGGGTACAAGTAAATTTGGGCATGATTTCCAGAGAAATAAAATTATTTTGATCTACACATGGATTAATTTGTAAGAAAAAGTCCAGCACTAGTCCAGCTGGGTAACATATCCCTTATTTGACTCAAACCATCTCAGAGTTACATATTTAATCTAAAGTAGTCCCCCTCTAGGGTTAGTGGAGAGAGAGCTAATTTCAGAGGGCAATTTATGCTGTCCATCTTGGACACTTATTGTATAAGACTGCAATTTTGCTTATCAAACAGCAGAGAATTGTCAAGATGATTCTTTTTGATGGTTGGTGATAGGAAAAATGAGTACCACACAATGATTCTTATCACTCCACACTCCTAATAATATGAGCAATTGTTTATTTGTCCTTCAGGCTTCTCCACCCACAGAGCTGCAATTCCAGGATTTGCATACTGGTCTAGGAAGAAGAAGAAACAAGATGAGCAGCACCACAACCAGCTGAGCCTGAACCACGTTCACACTGAGAGGGAAAAGCTGACAGGTGACAGTCCTGGCAAAGGGTGGAAGCACCCATCTACAAACCTGCCCTGATCTCTCAGTGGGATTGCTGAGGCCTCCAGGCTATCGATTCTTGCTTCTCACCCATGAGATTGCCAACAACAACACTGCCAGATGAGATCTTGAGAATATCATGAGTTACTATTGACATCTGGAGATGAGGATGAAGCATCTCCAGCTTCTCTGAATCAGTTTTCACTCACTCTCTCACACCCCCTGTGTTACTGGGAGGAATAAGTCCCCTTAACTTAGTCATCCAAGTCTGGCAAATATTTTGTTTCAGTTTCTGATTGGTTCCTAGGGAAAGGCTGTGTCGGACAAATAGATGAAGTTTGCACTGCAGCTGTCTGTTCTGGTGGAGCTGTGAGGTGTGGACATCACCCCAGATTTAGACAGTTCTTGAAGACCTCACTACTGCAGGTCAGTCCAAGAATTAAAATAAGGACCTTATAAAACTGTTTCAATTGCTAAGTCTGCATCTGTGTTTAAAAGGGGGAAGGAAGTGGCCACTGATTTCTACATGATCAGTGGGATTAAAATTTGTCTATGTGTTCTTTTGAATCAAATTAAATGTCAAAATGTGATAAGGTTACTGTACTTTATCCCTGTCAACATCATTCTCAATAGGAAGGATTTCACTCGTTATTTGTGGATTGCTGCTTTACAATTATATCTTAATTGACTTGATCACCAACTTGAACACTTAATATTACAGTATCATTAGCGCATTTATTATTCATCTAAATCATACAATTATGGCAATTAAACTGGTTGCCTTTTAAACACTTGGTTCACTGATCTTTAATTAGACGCCTATGAACTGAATTACATGGAAAGAAGTACTAAATGTTACAAGAGTAGTAAGGGGTTTTATTTGCCATATTATACAGGACTGATGTAGATAAATGTCATATGTATTACAACATGCCACCTCCTTGATACTTTCTGGTTACCTAGTGATTCAGAGACTGGCTATTAAAGAACATGGTAGGAAGCTTCATTCTTTTTTAATCCTACATATAAAAGGAGCATAAACATAATTAAACAATTAAAATCCAGATTTTAATCTGCAATATATTAAATGTTTGGTGGGGGTTGGTGTCATCCATTTTCACAGAAAGGAAGATCCTGGTTTCATCTTTACAGGTTATATGTATGTCTTTGGTCCTTGCCTGCATCCTTCAAGCTGTTAATTTTCATGTATAGTATTCTCCTGTCTGAAGAAATTAAATTTCTAGTCTGGCAAGCAAGAATTTTAATTTTAAATACATGGAAAAAAGCACATGGTTTAGTAGAAACCTTTTTCCATTAATACACCAGCTCAATGTTTCCTCTCAGTCAAAAAAGCTAGTTCAAGGAACAGAGAACAAAACAGGAAACATAATTATGCCACTTTATAAATCCATGGCTTGTTTGTGTTTTAAATTTTGAATGTAACTATGATCCCTTAATCTCTAAGAAAATAGTGTAACTGCAAAACGCTGAGGGAAGAATGACCAAAAGTGTGAACCTTTGTTTCCTCCCATATGAAGAACCACTGAGTCACTGAAGATTTTCAGTCTGGAAAAGCTGATTCAGAGGAGGTGTACTTCAGACCTATAAAATCATGAAAAGCATGAGGAACTTGAATAAAATTTCATTATTCATTTTGTCTTCTAGTACAAGAATAGTAGGAGCTATTAGTCAAAGTTAGTTGAAGCAAGGTGCAGAACAAACCAGAGGAAATGGTTATTCATGAAAGGGTAGCAAACATATGGAACCCCTTGCCAATGAATACGATAAAAACAAAAGGCTTCAGAGGAAACTGGAAAAGCAGCTGGAAGAGAGATCCTTTATTATACGGTATAGAAATCTGAACACTTTTAATAGGGAATTTTTAGTATTTTTTATTCCCCAAAAAATCTCTTTTCACAGACAAGTTAACCACTAAAAAAACCAACCTAAACCAAAACCAAAACACATCACCAAAAAGTAAACAAAGCAAACATTTTTGCTAAGAAGTGCTGGACTGTATTTTGGGTGCCTTATGCCATAGTCCTTCTGTTTGGACAAAGTAGGAAACCTATAATGCATCCTGGCTTTTCTCTTGCCTTGTGGTTCGGCTGTCTGGTCTGAGAGAGTCTGACTGTGGAAACAGTCAGAACAGGAATGCGAAATGCCTGAACCATGTTCCCTATAAACATCTATGACAGTATTTCTTAGCAGAGCATTTTTTGTTTCTCTGATGAAAATATATCTGTTACAGAAAGAGTGATTAGCAATATTCATTAGCAATATTCACCCTTCAGTCAGAATCTTTAGTTTATGAAATTTTGTTGCAAATTCAGCATTTCCAAAGCTTCAGAAACCTGAAGAGTTGTAGTCAAAAGCATGGACTAATTTCTGAAAAGCTGAATAATACGATATTCAAGAGACATATGGTCAACCTGAAGCTGAGCTACAATTTTGTTTTTTTTCTTTCCATATTATCTTGAATAGTCTACTTGATGTACTACATTCCACAACTCCTTACAGAAGAGTAGGGATAATATTTCACTATTTCCCTTGGATATGAGAAGACAAAAATCCATTAATGACTAAGAAGTGTTCAGGTCTTATGTTCATGAGGATCATACAAGTGCTTAGCAGGATAATACGGTATTCTGACTGTGCTCTTTTAATGAAGCCATTAACAATTCACAAAAGCCAATGATGAATTTTAAGCAATGAACAGAACTAACAGCAGTTAATTTCAGAAAAGCTTTGATAACATTCTCTAACTGCAAAATGAAGAGTATCAAATCGTTAACAGGGGAGTTAATTAGAAGTGATGCAATAATACAGGAAACTTGGTAGGTAAGATCATTATATGAAGTCTAGTGATACAAAGATTTTCAAAATCAAGTTAATCTTCCTAATATTGAATGATAAAAGGGAAAGTCTGTTTTATTAAATTTCTTAATTGAGACTGATGCAGAAGTACAGCAAAAACCGAAAGATTACGAGAATGATAGCTATGAGTAGGAGCACTTCCAAGAACCTCAGGATACTTCAAGCTGTAGCTCAACTGACACATTTTTCCATCTCCTTTTTCTCTAAATACTTATAATCTTCACAGTCATCTTCTCTGACTTGAGATGATGTTCCTTGCTGATGACTCTACAGTGTTGCTTAAAAAAAGTCTTTATCAAATGAATCTTTCAACACCATTTTCCATAATTTGCCTTCTTCCATTGTGTCTTTTCTTTCTGGTTAGAGAAGATCAAAGCAAACTTCAAAATTCCATTTCCCTGTTTAGATTTTGTACTGTAGCCTTCCAATCAAGATTTACAGACTATGCCTAGACTACTGATGGAAAGAGGCCTATGAACCAAATTCTGGCCTCAAGGGCAATTGGTACTAGTTGTTACTCTTACTTTGTTAATCCCCTTTATAGAAGGTTTCTCTTGCAGATATGGAAAGTGAAGAGTTCTTACCAACTGTCTTCTGTCTAGTAGTGGAGATGTATTTTCTGCCTGAATGTGCTGCTGTATTTTTCTAAATAGTCCTTTACAAGAAAAAAAAAAGGACAAAACCTTTTTTATGAACATATTCACTCCAATTAGAGATCCTACACAAATTTACTTAGGCATATGCATGACCAGCCTTATAAAATATATCTAAACTCAAGAATGTTATTAAGTCATAAGTATTTTATGACTCAACTGTGTACATATAAAAGTGATAGTTTAATTAATGAAAAAAAAATCAGTAAAGTCATATAGCATGAAGATTTTCATTCCTTTCCCATAGTTTTGTGCACTTTGATATTTCCAACTTCCCACACACATCATCAATTTTCAGCGTAATTACATATATATGTCAGATTCTACTTAGATAGATCAGTATCATTCAGTCAAGTGAAGAAGAGCTCTTCAACATAGAAAAAAAAAAAAACAAAAAACAAAAAAGAAATTAAAAACTTTGAGTGCATCTAGTGATTTCTTTTTTTAGATTTAGACATTTCTCCAGTTATAAAATGTTCCTTCAAACAACATATCACATAAATAATTTCAGAATCTATAGATTAACTCAAGAAAATATTAAAATATCAAAAGGGTTGATGTGTTTACGCATTCTTGAAAAATCTCAGCAGAACCCAGACTCATCCCACTTCTTTAGCTGTCCTGACGGTGTTTCTGCCAGGAGCTCCCCTTCTGGCCTACGCAGATTTTGAAATTGCCTTGCAGAAGTGTCTCTCTCCCTCTGTCCTAAGCTCACTACTGAAACATTGATGATTTTATCCTGCTTTTACATACCTTCATTGTATATTTATGGTCAACTGAAAGGAATAGAAACCTGTTTTTTCTTTACCTTAAATACCTCTATAGATGGCTTAGCCATTTGCTCATATTCACTTCTTTGTTTTCTCTAGATCCCAGATGCAGTCATAGACATGTAAAGGTACATACTTCCTTAAATACTTTCTCTGTGCAGCAAGGTTTTATTTGAATTAAGATCATGGTAATGTCTTGTATTTCAGCTATCAGTGTAAGGATCGGTATGGATGAACTGATAACATGACTGTACTCCTATCTGAAAATGTCACAGTGTAGCCATTTAACATGTGTAAATGCGTGTGCAGGTTTATTTCCAGTACACAAAATTTTGGCACGGATCCTGCCATCATTCTGAGCTGTTTTGTACACTATCTAGGACCAACAGCTGTGTTTATTCATTTGCTTTCTGCTGTTTGGGGGTCACAGTGACAGGATGGTTTTTAAGTCTTTAAATATTGATACAGAGTTAAACTACATAGTGGAGGTTCCAAATCTCCACTTCCTTCAGAGTGAGGCAAACTTTTGGGAAACTCTGGAGAGGAAAGATATTTTTGAAGCTATCCTTAATGGGTTTGCCATGCAAAATGTAATCAGGAGGTAGGTGGTAGGTAAGCTCTTCTCAGAAAAGAGTGAGAATGTGGTGTGCAGTAGTCTAGGGATGCTCCTGCCACCTGGTCATAGTGTGAACTAGCTAGCACAACTTCAGCCTGTAGTCTGTTATCCTTCAGAAATGGGCAATCCAAGAAGGCAGATTTCCTCAAAGGTCTCACTCAAAACTAATGTTCATCCAATGTCCAAGCATCTGGACAGATACCACAGGATGCCCTAGAAAATCTGAAATCTACCTGACCACTCCCATGCCTGTTTAAAAACACAGTCTTCAGTCTCCCACAGGGTTTTCATTTAATACTTTTTCTGGTCTCATTATATTTGATTTTATAATGAAGATTTCATATTTCCTACTATGAAACATAGAAAGCATTTATACAGTGACCTCTTGTCCTCTCCACTCTTTCTCCAAGTGATAAAAACAGCTACCACTCAGCTGGACTTGCAGAATAATTGCGTGAGCTGTCTGGTCTTAGGAAGCTATTTGCCTTTCACTGACTTTCCCACTCTCCTTCCTTTTACATCTTCCACTCTTACACTGTCAGAATAGAACAGAGTTGACTTCTTGCCTCAGGCAGAAAAAGTGGCTGTCCCCTTCTAGGGGTGCACAGACCTATGACTGCACTGGTGGATAACATCAATGCAGAGCTTGAAGATTCCCCTTTGCTTACTTGAACTACTATTTTCTGTACCTCCTGAGCCCTCATAGTGATGAAATGGCTTTCAGTGTAATAATGGTTTGAATCTGCCCCTTCCAAACCATTTTCTCCAATGAATGCCTGAAGCCCTGTCCTCCATCTGACCACAACACAGAACACCTCTGAACAGCAGTCCAGGACACCCTTCACTGCCTACAACCACTGCTACAGGCACTGATGTATGTAGACTTTTTCCATGCATGGATATAAAATGCAAAATGACTGGCTGAAGGGTTCCCCAGTTCTCTATGGAAGATGTAGGAGTGGTGCCTCTAGGTTGTCTGGTAGCCCCTTCCACGGCAACAGCAAAACTGATAATCTTCCAACCCTTTATGGTGTTTAGTGATATGTGAAATGGACAAAGGACAAAACCAGCTTTGTTACATTTCTTCCAGCATCTGTGCATCATCTGTACAATATTACAGCTCTCTAAGGACACCTGAGCTAACGATCACTCAATGTCTTTGTGGGATCCAAGGAGGTAGAGGTAAAAATTGAAAGGATAAATAAAAGATAAACTCTCAACTTTTTGAAATTTGGGAATGGGGGGCGTGAGACCTTTCTCAAGGCTTAGAAAGAGAAGAACATCAGAGTTTAGGTCTACCCTGAGACCCGATAGACACGTCTTGTCATAGCCACCAAGCTGGCCAAAAAATGGCCAAGAAAGGACTTGTAGTGGTGCAAGTGACCACATGAAAAGACAATTTGGAGAAATTTTCAATATCATAATAAATACTTAATTAGAGTCCCTTTTCTCCAGTCCCCTTTCCTTTTCACACCACAGTTTTGAGTAGCTACAGCTCTACCAGTCTCAAAGGTGCTTTCTATTTGAGCTGTGGGAGCACTTTTTTTTTCCCATGTGACCTTAAAGACAGCAGCTTCTGCATTTCTATATTTGAATTTTACTTGCCAGTGAAATCCAGTGATTTCAGTCGAGTTGTTCTAGTCCTCATGGTTCCTTAACAGCGGCTAGGCAAAACCAAACAAAAACCAGGCAGATGAATAAATATAAATTATCAGCACAACTACAAAGTGGTATTAAAGAATAATCACAATAAAACTCCTGTTGACCCCACCCATTTCCTTGCAGAGCCTTTTCGAAATATCCCCCACTGCATCACAAAATCTCGCAATACCAACAACCAACAGGAGGACAAAAATACCATAGGAGTCCACCTACCTGTCAGGCAATTCATGTAACAAAAGTGCCCATAGCCTTTGAGCAAAAACAGTGCAAAATAATATCCTTTTTTTTCCCCCAATAGGTAAGTCCTTTAGAATAAAACTTAGGACTATGGTCTGGAAACTCTTTGTTAGGTTTATTTTGTTGGCGTGTTTCTCACAATAATTATTTTTAGCAAGCTGACCCTGTCTACAAACACAAGATATGACCATAATCCCACCTGCCAAAATAGCAATTTTTGAGAGGTTTTGTCAACCGAGGTTTCAGAGTCTGTGATCTTTTATTACTCTAAAAATAAATTGAAAAATTACTCAAATATAATTTGTTTGGCTAATTGCAGATATAATACTCTGTCTACTTTTCAATAGTAGGCTGATCAGTAGGACTATATTCACTCAGTGAGCATGGTATATGTGAAGAAAGAGCATCATAAGTCAGAGAGATCTAATGAATAGTTCAAAGGAAAATACTGTGCCTGACCATCTGTGTCATCTTCAGACTCTCTTTTCACCTCTTCAACCCTATGTTTCCCCTCCCACATTTTATTTCCTCACTCAGTCTAGAGGGCTCTTTGTGATGGACTGACAGTGTGATTAAATAATGCCTAGTAAAACAAAATTGCTGTCTTGTATAAGTCTCAGTACATCATTTTAATAAAAACAAGTAATAACAATGGCATCTGATATTAACAATGGAAAATCTACTGCCACACATTCCTTATTTCTTGTAATAGAGGCTATGTGTTTGTAAGTACTTCAGAAATTTTTCCCCTGAAACCTGAAAAATAATATCTAGGCTCCAGCATGGCATATGTGCTTTTGAAAAATTACCCTAATTCCATTAATTCAGCTTCATTGCCAAATTTTGAAACACACTACCAGAATTGCATTCATTCTTCATTCTGTGCACTCTAGAAGAAAAGAGAGTTTGTGCACTTAAATGCTCAAGCGTAATTTGTTAGGAAAGTCTTGCAGGTCCTTTTGAAAATGTGACCTTTAATGCTGCTGTGCTTTGGAGAAAAATGTCAAGTTTTTATTATTCATTTTTTCAATTAGCATAAATTGCAGTACACTGACAAAGAAAGACACACTTTGAGTGAACAAAAAAAAGTTAAATTTCCAAGTAAAACGTGAACTTTTGCCTAAATGAAGGGGCTTTCAAGCTTTTAAAAACAACTCATCTTCTGGGTAAAAGAGAGACTGCATCACGCTAATACTGCACTGAGCTGTAGATTACATGTGTCAGAGGGGCAGATGGTTGTTTTGGCTTTAACCTGATTCTACCAAAATAACCTTTCCAACACTTCCATTTTACAAAGCGGGGTTAAATAGCTGCCTATTTGGTTGCACTTGCTAAAAGCTAAATAAAATCACTGAAGATATACAGATATTGATGTAGAGGCATAGAGCTAGAGATAAATATTGAACCATTGTTTCTCACAGACACATATTCATAAACGGCAGAAATAACTGATGAGCACTGAAGACCAAAATTACTCTTTCGGCCAAATTAAGTGGTACTTTTAGGCCTCTGTTTAGTCTCCTCTGGTGACCGGAAGCTTTTAAAAGTTTCCCATTAAGGGCAATTGGTGAGATATGCACCTAACACAGAAAGACTCCCACAAGCCTGAGGCAATCTCTGGAAGTCTAATGGCCTGAAGCACAAAGCTACATTTTACACATTTTTGTTAAAGCAGATATTTGCACCACAAGAGTCATGGTATAAAGTAAAAATAAAAAAAATATTCTAACTTTTCTCCCCAACATTTTAGTGTACAGCAAGAGTGTTTACTGAGAGGTCCTCTTGCTCTTCTCTGTGACCTTGTTGGTCACAGCATGCATTCAACAAGTTAAAGAGGCATAGAAATTAGATGGTGGGATTAAAAAATCTCTTTTTAGACAATTTGTGCAATGTGCATTTTGAGAGAGATAACTTCTTTCTAGAAATACTCCTGAGACCTTAAAATCTGTGCCATAATGAAAGGCAACCAAGAACCCCTGGCAGCCCTTAACCCTCCCATTAATACTTCTGTGGAGGACTCTAAAGTACAAATACAAGGAGACTGAACAGTACCCCATTGCACATGTCCATATGACTGCATAATAAATGCTCATTTAGTCCAAAGTGTCTGACATCATATTTACTGCACACTTTTGGCTGGCCCCGAGGGCCTAAAAACATGGCACAGGCACAAATCTTGGCCTGTCATTAATTCACACTATGGAGGCAATAAAATGGATACTATAGAAACCCTCTAAATATGCTGAGTAGAGGAGAAAAATGTTCTGTCATATAGTGCAACATGACAAACCAAGGTGCATTGACTGTAACCTCTTTTTTTAAGCTTGGTTCCAGTCCAGCATGAGTTTTCTCCAGGGCAGATAACTGGTTTTCTGTGTAGCTGCTAAAAGCTGTTACACACAGGCTAGTATTTCAGTCTTTCTTCCCATGGGCTGCTCTGTTCATGTGGTGATTATTTTACCCTTGCTGTAGCTTAAACATTTTGTGAGGCTAATTCTTCCAGCCTAAGACGGATATCAGCCAGGAAATCAAGATTTCTCCACGTGTGAGTGCATGCATATGTGTATTTTGATCACCATAGAAGGATAGAAGGAAAGTAAGTTGCTTTTTTTCTTCACTCTAATCCTTCTCAACTTTTTTGCATAGTGGGGGCCAGAAGGAATACTGTTTTTTTCCTTCATGATGGCCTTGCAAATTCATTAAGACAACTGTTTCATGGTTGAAGAGATTTGGGGTAATGAGAAAATTGCTGTACATAGGGCACTCATCACAATTATTTCATCCTGTCTCCAGTATTTGCCTTCATGACAAGCTCTTTGACTTTAAGGTGGTACCACTAACTTACTGACAGCTTCATAAAAATGAATAACAGGAATAGGAAACAACAACAATAACAACAATAATAGTAACATTAATAATACGTTCCTATTCAGGTAGTCTGAAATTTCCTACCAAAGAAAGTGTCATCAAAAAATGTGAGTGCAGTGAGCCAGAAATATCAAGTGTGAAGTGGCTCAGATTTGAGGGACTTTTAGTGGATTCCAGGCAAGATTTCAAATAAATTATTGTTGCAGTCATGGAAAAGATGTCTTGGTTACAAAATGCCAGAATCTAAAATCTTGGGCCTATGTGTAAACCTGAAAAGTAACAGTTAGGTTTACTTTCCAATTGCTTTTTATTTTTGAGAATACTGTTGGACACAGGGTCAGGATACTTGAGTGAAACTTAAATTAGAAAAGAAAGAAAAGAAAAATATGGTATCTCTACATACATAACTAGAAATTTCATCTTGGCTATGTCTAGCCTGCCATTAAAATGCTTCACTGTTATGTGAAAACAAGTTCTTACTGAGAACAACCAATTTTTGAAGACAAATCTCCTACAGCAAATTCCCCTGCACTTTTTCAGATTTTCCCTTTGTGTCACTCAGCTCAACTCATTCTGACATTATTAATCCCATTTAAAAGGTGTAAATAAACAAACATCATGTTTCTTTAATGATCAATGCCAGGAAAAGTCCACCAGGAGTCACGTGAATGCAGGGAATCCCACTGTTTTCTTCTTTTTAAGTTTCTTGACTTGTAAACATACCCTCAACATATCTCATTGACACAGACAAGAAAGAAACTAGAAGAAAGGAAGGATAAAATCTTATAATATACCTGAGGGGAAAAAAATATCTCGATTTGTATTGCAATTTATGTAGCATGCTCGTAATTGAGCTGAGGAGGAGAAAAGCTAACTATTGATTTTTAAATGGCCAGGAATACTGCAGCTGGGGAAAAAAAAAAAAGGAGAAGCAGGAGGTTAAGATCACTTAATAAATTCATCGTGGGTTTGGCACAAGGCAAATGGGCATGAACTAGCCAGACATACATTCAGGTTGAGAACCAGATGATATTTTCTGCTAACAAGAGAAGTGAAGCTCTGGAACATTTTTGTCAGAGGAGTTAAGAAAAGTCATGCTTTTGCAGTAGGGCACAATTAGCTTGTAAATGAAATTCTGTGATATGGTTGCCTGGGATAACAACGAACTGGCTTGCACACAGACCTTTTCAATCTTCTGCTTGTGACCTCATGCTGACTCCTACCATTCCAGGATTACATCGTCCTTTTTGGCTATGCAAGTGACACACATCGTGAAAGGTTCTAGCTTTTTTATTAAAGTTGGAGAGCAGAATTTGCGCATAAAGAATGGGAATTGTTGTACATTTCTGTATACATCTAGATATGCTTGTGTGTGGACAGACTAGAATACTGTACTGTGTCTTCCATGCACCATTTTTCTTACTGAATTTCTACCTTTTTTAAGATGTGTGCATATAGTTACAATATATTTCAGCTAGAATTGTTTAGCGGGTACACAGGGGGAAAAAAAAAACAAACCCAACTTTTAAGTGTTAGAGCAAATGGACAAATGGCATCCTGTTAGCTGCAATGTATAAATGAACCAGGAAAAACAACAAAAAAAATTCTTATCTTCTCCCCTTCATGGCAATGTAAGCAGTGTTGCTGGCCCCTAGACAGGTGCACTGTCCTAGAGACACAGACTTCTTCACAAAGTTTTCTTCCTACTCCACTAGCAGAAAAGCTGAGTTTCGTATTTCCAACACCTAACTGTGAGCATTAGGTCCACCAGCTTTGGGCAAGGACCTGGAAAGAGTCTGACTGTGTGCAAAAGATGATGTAAATGTGGACATTTAGCCAGTTCTGGATGCTCCTGAGGTACTCTTGTTGAGAACTATATACAGCAAGATCAGGAGCACTGATCCCATCTAAATATAAGCATCTAGGACAGGAATTTAGGTGCTAAAGAATTCCTCTGTATTCAGTGGGGATTAAAGATGAGATGAGTATCAGGGCACGGAAGTTGCTGTGCCTACATCATGCTCATTTAGGATGGAACATATACACGCTTATGCAGTTGTGCATAAGGCATCTATTTTGCATTGGCATCGCAGTCCTTGCACTAGGACAATGTGCCTGGTTAAAAGCTAGTAACAGGACCACTAACCACTGAAAAGATTCTTCAGGTTTTTTTTGGGGGAGGAGTATTTGATTTCCCGTAGTCCTTTTTCTCTCCCATTTGACCCAGATGCAGTGAGGCCTTCTCTCCTGCAGCAAAATATAGTCAGATCTTACAGTACAATCTGATTATAATGCAACCACAATTCCAAATAAGTGAAAAATAGAGAAGAGTAAGTAAAAGAGACAGAGGGTAGGAGGAGCGTGCTGTTATCCAGTGCTCTCCTGGAAAGGAACTGATGAATCAGGTCCAAGCAAAAATCACTGTGTCCAAGCAAACACAACCGCATCACACTCCTTCATCTATGGAGCATCACTCATACCCCCAGCCCTACATCAGTTCTCTCTCGGCCCAAAATGCCCAGGTCCCAGGTTTCCTGTCTCAGAGCTTCCCATATTTTCCAAATCCAACCCAGATCTCCACTACCCCCATCCTTGTTTGTCCCAACATTACCACCAACTCCAATACCTCACATGTCCACACCTCAGTAACACAACCCCTACATCTCCCTCAGTGATATAAAACCCCCCACTCCCATTCTCCGACCACCTTGACTTAAATCCCTTCCTATACTGAACCCCCACCACTCTGCCCCAGGCTCTGCTCTCCCCAGCCCCAAGACTTGCCCACAACTACAGCTCTGCACCCCCAGGCCAAGCACAGCAGCTGCCAGCGCTTCAGATCTATCACTGTGTGCACAACTACTCCTCCTCTTCCCTTCTCTGGCTGCCTGCCCGCATCCCCGCTGCCCTGCCATTGCCTGCCACAGCCTGCCAAGCCTGCCCCTTGCAAAGCTTCTGCTGGGAATTCCCAAACCCCAGGCATGGGCCACATGCGTTCAAAAATCTGCTTAGATGGTGCTCCAAGGACAGAAAAGGAAGATATATCACGGAAACCCAGGCAGCTGATAGCTGTGCTCCTGCGGGGAAGCAGCTCTGTTTAGTAGCTACTAAGGACTCTTGTTTTAATAATAGAACACAGCCCTGAGATTTAATTAGCAATTATAGCAACATATGTCGGATAGCAATAGCTTTCAGTAGGCACTGGCGAGCATTATCGGGACTGCAGACTTGGCACCAGGGTGATTCTCTCCTCCTGTTTGCGGTGATGTAGGTCCCACGTAACCTTCATTGTTGATCTCGTTTTTCACTCATTTCCCTGAGAAAAAGAATGAAATGTCTGGGCCAATTGATTATCTATTCAAAACATACCGACTGACAGTTTGTTATCTCTTTCTGCTTTAGGTGACAACTTTCAGCTTTCCACCCCAGTCCTGTCAAATGATGAGTAAACAGTAGTACTGATGATAATCAATTGCAGCTCCTGAATTAAGATTTTCTGGCTGGCTGTGTCAAACTGTGTTCTGCCATGCAGCAGAATATGACATCACATTGATTTTTCATTTGTTCAGATGTAGGAGTCATATTCACTATCAGAAAATGTCATTAAATTGAAATATATCATCTGTGAGATCCCAGATTGGTTTTAATCATCAGTATTGTGGTGGATGCTGTTGTTTATGTGAAGCTTATCTAGGCTGTACCATTGGGAAGAAAAAATTGGGCAAACAACAAATCAGGTGTGATATTAGGATTAGGTAGCTTTGTTTTGAATGAGACACAGGAAAAGTAGTCAGGGGATATTTATTTCTCAAGGTGCATTTCTAACCTGTATCTTCACTGCGGGACCTGTGGTATACAAAAAAAAAAAAAAAAAAAAAGCATTCCCCCAATTTTGAATTAAACATCAGTAAGCACTACATGCACCTGTGAATGTCCTGCCAGACACCGAGAACCCAGTGTGTGAGTGTGTGAATAATCTCAGTTACTTTTAAGTCTGATTTTTATGTCCATGGGTGACTGTCAGAGGAAGAAACCGATTCCTCCCTTTGGAGGAATGTGACTGAGTGTGCAGCAGAGTCCTGTCTTTAAATGGGATATGTTGTTCTCCATTCCTTTTTTTTATTTGACACAAAAAACTGAAAAACATGTTCAACTTTCATTACTCTGTGGATCTGAGTGATATTCTGATTCAGGTCCTATAACTAATTCCATTTTTCTTACTTTGCATGTACAAAGCCCTGGAAGTAGGCTGGGAATTTCTATTACAGACACATCATCAGAAAAATCCATCTTTTGAAATGTTTTAGAAAGCCACCTTTTTGTTTCATATCAACCTGTCTTTCTGATCAGAACAAAGTTTCCCTTTTTCCATTTCTTCTAATTCTCAGATTTGTAAATAGACAGGATCATTGTGTGCGCTTCACTTGCAAGATATTGTTCCTTTCGGAGCACACACATAAAAGGAGAACTTTTTCCTCCCATTCTAATTTAATTAAAAGCCAAGATGTGCTGAAAGCTTTGAACTGAGCCAGTGAGAAGATGACTGATCAAGGATGTGTTAACGCAGCTGCAGGGAGCAAGGTTACAGACCTTCCCTCTATCACAAACAGAAGTGCAGGCAACAGGTTAAGAAGCAGTGTCTTGATTTTCACAAAACAGGTTTATTAAAACTAGTCAGGAAGGAGAAGTAGAAGATTAAGAAGAGTTTGAATGCAATGAGATCTTAAGAGTGTTCGAAATTCCAGAGGTGAGTTGACTTGAATGGCCTGCAATCATGCTGACAAAGGAGAAGGTTGTGGTGCTCACCTAATGGCATTAAGCAAAAAAAACATGCTACCTGGGTTCCTTCATTTTTACCTCATGCACCTTTCAAGGTATTCCCCATCCAGAAGTAATTTGTCTCAGATATTTCTACAGTAATCCTAAACTCTGCTGAGATATTCTTGTCCATTTACATCTCCTCTGCAAACTGTGCATAATCTTACAGCTTCAGAAGCTGCCACGATTCTTTTCAGCTGCACTGGCTGCCTTTGTGCATACTCCTCAGCCACAAAAAATGTAACACAATTTTTTACTGAAAGCTGAATTATCTTTCATTTGCCAAGACCACAAGGAGTGCCATGAGCACAATTTTAACTAATTCACAGTTACTTTTTCAGCTATAGTAATTTCATCATGTCTACACTTCATATAACTGTTGTAAGGATATTCGAACAACTCACTAGCTTTTCAATGTGAACAATATTGATCTGAGTGACACCATTAGCATAAAGATAGAAGATTCTAGAGGGACAGTAAATGATACTGTGAGGTTGGAAAATTCCATTAATCTACATTTTTTCTCTGTAGACAATATCCATCCTGAATTTCAGTGGACTGCTTTAAGAGCCATAGAGGGCTCTCCAAGTTTGTCAAAGAAATGCATTCATGGGTGAATGAAAGCACATTTGTTACCTCTTGCAGCAAATGGCTGATGCTGACACTGGTTAATGTGATTGCCTAACCGCTCTTAAGACTTTGCTGGAGAGTTGGGATCTTAACAGAAGAAGTTAGAGAAAGTCTGGTCGAAGCTGGCAAAGACCTGCAAGGTAAGACCAAATTTTGCAATGGTCCCTCCTGATCGTTAGATGTAGGAAACTCAGGGTTACAGAAACTGCAAAAATTTCCAAAAAAATTGAACACAAACCTGTTCCCAAGACCTCTGAGGCTCTGCACTGGAACAGGATCAGATGAGATGAGTGTACTTCCTCAAATTCTTCAAAGCAGTGGCTGGAAACCTACATGCAAAGGTAATACAAAGAACACTCCTGGTAAAATTTTAAAAGAAAGAAATATATAAAAGTAAGCAGAGTTATAGAAGACTGGATAACTTCTTGTGGACTTCATATATTTGTTTGGAAAAGCCATCTGTAATCAACATAACACCTACTGACATATTTTGTACAGATAATGTAGAATAACAGCGTTTGTTAGCAGGGCTGTCAAGCAGCATGCCAATACTCAACTTGGCCATATCAGCTCCACCAATATGGCTTTTGATCACACCAGTAAAGTAATCAAAATCATAGGAACCTGAGGTAAATAGCATTAATAAAGTGTATTTATATCCTTAGAAGTAAAAGCTGAAAAAACATACAATTTTTTTGTTTGTTTGTTTATTTTTCCAACTATTTCCATATTTGCTCTGTTAACAGTAGAAATGTTTGGGGTATTTTTCCTTTTTTATCTTTGCTTTTTGTTAACAGGATAGTGTATTCAACTTGAGCTCCAAAAATTCTTGTACATTCTCACAAATATAATATTTATATCTCTTCTCCTTCACTTACACCACTGTAGTTCCATCATCTTCCTTGGGACCATACAACTCCCAGGTAGTCACACAGCCTGACTTTGGGCATCTGCCTTCTGATTGATAGCTAAGCTGAGAAGCCAAGCTTTCTCTCTAGTGGAGAGAGAGAAGCTTTTCCAGAGGGCAGTTCAGACCATATCTAGACTCATGTGCCAGGGCACGTCCTGAGTTTCTAGTTATGTTATAGCATATTTTTCCTATCGGACCTGACTTACCTCCTAGAATTTTCTTTTTATGGAAACAAAGCACCAAAGAGAAGTGAAGAAGAAAAGGAAATTATTGTGTCACCATTATGTTAGTCAGATCAGTCCAGGGTACATACAAAATTAGGGAACATTGTTAGATTCAGTTATGAAGAAGCAGCCTCACTGGATAATACATAGGTTTCCTCCCTAAAATGTTCTGTGGAAGAGTCTAGTATCTGCCTCCTATTATTATTTTTTCCTGATAGAAACTAAACTATCAATATTATCTAAATTTTCACATTAGGGCTGTGTCCTAGTGTTTTTCTTTTTTACGGAACTGAATGGAAATAGCCATTAACACTAAAAGAAATATTCATTATTTTTATACCTTTCATAAGAAAGTAAACATTCATCATCTATGCCCAGAACTCACAATTCACTTCACATCCTATGGGCACTTGTTCAGAGTACACAGAAAACTCTCCAAACAAAAGTTCTGCACTTACTTCATCTACTAGTGTCTTACAGCCAGTTTGAACAGGTGCTATGTTCAGCAGCTGCACTACATAGGTTAGTTTTCAACCACTTTTATTCCATTTATCACTGATGTATCTGCTAATCCACATTCTTTCAGGTAATCTACAATTACTCCCCATAATTTATCTCAATCCTCTCCTTAGTATATATTTTACCCCTAATACATCATTGTCATGTTCAGGTTGTACTCCACCAACCATCTAGAATCATAGAATGATTGGAAGGGACCTTAAAGATCATCAGGTTCCAATCACCAACTATACCCATCTACTCACCAGAAGAAGCCTTCAGTTAGCAGCTGAGTGCCAAGTTAAGCTGTAAAAAAAACCCCATACACATTAGCAAGAGGGTTTGTAAGTTGATCTTAGTTCTCATGATTTGTACAGTCAGTAGCAATAAGTCATTCTGAAACTAGGCTAGAAAAAGCTCAAAAATAAATTTTGAATGCTGTGATAAATTGTGAAATACACCCTAAAAGTCTTGTCTACTGGGTCTTCACCTAGTACCATGCCAGTTCATCCCAGTTTTCCAGTCTTCCTGGCCTTACTGAAAGAGGCAAAGTTGTTTTGAGTTTTTAATATCCATTGTAGGTCAAAGACAGTCTCCCTCTTTGTTTTGACAGAATGTGAGAGACACCGTTTTTAATTTAGAAGTAAATGGTTATTAGCTTTCACCCAGAGTGGGTTTTTGCTATATGCACAGCGAATTTTCTGTTACCAATTTTTACAATCCCTCCTTAGTAGAACATCCCTAACAAAATAATCAATATCTATCCAACTCCATTTACTCTGGTATCTACAGGCTCTGTAGACTCCCTCGCCATATCCCCACAACTTTGAGGGGGCAATCTAGACTCATTACAGTGGTACATGATCCAGTTTCCAGAACGACAGCTGCTTGTCTAAAATATTATCTAAAAGAGACCTCAGCTTGAAAAAAAATCTCTCGAAAATCCTCACTCAAACTGTGTAATCTCTACTTTGCCGTTGATGTTGACTTGTCAAGATTAAGTGCAAAAGGCATCCTGCTTTTCAGCTGGCTGTGACTCACAAAACATATCCCAGGTTTAAAACATCAGATTAGAAGGGTATCACACTGCCAAGTCGTACTAAGACCTCCTTTTTGGGAAAGATTCCCCAAATCAATAGATTACTTTCCTTAGCGGAGATGACAGTAAAATGTTACAAGGCAGAAGAAACTTGTACTTTCTATCAGCCGCTGAAATGCTAAAAGCAGTGTGTAAGCGCTCTTAAGGTTCTATTTCCAAGCATGCAAATGAGCCCATCCTGGGGAACTGTATTCAGCAGCTGTAAGGGCAGCTGCAAAGCTACAGGACTGTCTGACAGCAGAGTCCTGGGCAGAGATGCAATCATCCTTCAGTTTCAGAGCACTCAGCTTATTTAAAAGTCTCCCCCACATCCCCACAGTTGAATCAGTTTATCAAACACATCCATGCAGCTTGAAGCCCATCACTTTTCCCAGTCGCCTCAGCAGCAAACATACAGTTTCAGTTTTCTGCAAAGCCTCTGGGATACCCGGGGTGCACTTCATGTGGCTGTCATTCCAACTCCTGTTCTGTCAACAGCACCTTCACACTAGAAGTGCTATTTATGGACCTTCCTGAATTTTTTATGGGGACTCACACCTCTGTTTTGGCATCAGTATCACACCCTGAAAATTAGCAGTATCACAGCTGTCTTTACCAATTCAGTATATAATTTGCACAGGTGTTATTCTTTGAAACAATTTCCCTGAAACATCAGACTGCAGCCTACTTGAATGGACCAAAAAACAACACATGTCAACTTCTATGATTTTGGAAGGAAGATTGTTCTCCCCTTCCAGGTTTGTTTTTTTTTTTCCTCCAATCTGAAAGCTGTGTTCAACAGGAAAAAGAAAACGTTTATTTCATGTACAGGTTACTGCCATGCTCTTTCACTTTTATCTATGCAATAATCTTTATTGAATGAAACTGCTACTGGTTCACTCTACCACCATCTGTCCTGAATTCCCTGCACATACTACTCATCAAATATTGAAGAATTCACACTTTAACACTTATATGAACAAAAAAGTTAACCTTAGATTTAATCTCCATTCTATTTAGGAAAAAATTTAATGTGAAATAGGTCTTAAATTGTATCATTAAACTAATAATTTACAGTGAAATTTAAAATGTTTCAAGACATCTACTTGAGGGTAAGTTATCTGAGCCAGGGTTCTCCAATTCCTGAATAAAATCTCAGTGACTGAGAATGTCTTGTGATATTTGCTTAAAATGTATTACTTAAGCAAACTACATAAAATATGCACAGAAATCTAGCAAAAGAGACAGAGGAAAGGGGACAACTTTCTGATAGTGAGTCAGATCTCATGAAGAGGTTCTCTTTCCATTACATATTGGGAAAAAATGCTAATTACACAATTTTTAAAAATTATTGAAAGATAAATGCAATTCAGTATCTAGACTTCCATTTGGTCACATGGATACTGATACTAAATTTCATAATGGGACCTTAATTTTCTCTTGTACAAAAATTAGGGGGAAAATTGTTGCTAATAATAATTTGTCTCACTGAAAAAAATTGAGTGACTTGAAGAATCTGATTATCAATGCGTTCTTATAACATCTTTGTCCTCAAAGGTACGTGCAGACCACAGAACTCAACTGACTGGTGGAAATTCATGAAATGATGCAATCATAAAGTACATGGAATTGGTTGTAACTGCTTGACCAAAGTGAATCTGAATGGTTTAAGGGATAATCTGAAGGACCTGACATTCTGTCAGCACTCTGCCTAATGCAGCCTAGGAGGCTGTGGACATTCTCAGGCAAGAAGGCACATTGCTCGTTCATTGTAAGGTTGTCCACCAGGATGCCCAAGCCCTCCACAGTAGAGCTGTTTTCTAGTTGGTCAGTGTTAACCTGTTGGTGCCTGGGATTATCCCTCCCAGGGTGCCAGACTTGGCCTTTTTTCATTGTTGAATTTCCTGATGTTCTTTTCAGAAGAACCCTCCACCCTGTCCAGTTCCTCTGAAAGGCAGTGCAACCATCTGATGTATCATCCGCTCCTCCCAGTTTTGCATCATTTTCAGAGCCTGTTGAGAGCACATGCTGTCCTATCATCTAGGTCATTAATGAAGATGTTAAAAAGCATTAGTACCTGAGGATGGACTTTGTGCCACCAATCATAACACTTTAAGGCCAGGAGATCAACCACTTTTCAGTCCAGCTCACTGCCTATTTATTTATTCATTCTTTTCTTCATCATATTGTCAACGAGGATGTCGTGGGAGAAAGTGTTGAAAGCCTTGCTAAAGTCAAGAATTCCACCTGGTCTCCCTTTATTCATGCAGCTAGTCATCCCTGGCTGACAGAAGGCTGTCAGGTTGATCAGGAATTATTTTCTCATCATAAATCAATGCTGAATACTCCACCTTTTCCTCCTCCATGCATTTGGAAATCTCTAAGCTTCCTGAGAAGGAGAAAAGATGGGAGAGGAAGGTGTTGATCTCTTCTCCCTGGTGTATAGTGACAGGCCATATGGGAATGGTTCAAAGGTGTTTAAGAAGAGTTTCAGACTTGACATCAGGAAACATTTCTTTACCAAGAGGGCGATCAAACAATAGAACAGGCTGTTTAGAGAAGAGGTTGATGCCCCAAGCTTGTCAGTGTTTAGGAGGCATTTGGACTGGGCCCTTAGCAACATACTTCAACTTTCGGTCAGCCCTGAAGTGATCTGGTAGTCAAATTAGGTGATTGCTGTAGATCCCTTCCAACTGAAATTTTATTTTCCTTTCCTTTCCTTTCCTTTCCTTTCCTTTCCTTTCCTTTCCTTTCCTTTCCTTTCCTTTCCTTTCCTTTCCTTTCCTTTCCTTTCCTCTCCTTTCCTTTCCTCTCCTTTCCTTTCCAGGAGTTTTTGCTCTGTCAGCATCCCAGGGGTCTAGGTGAGGTTGACTAACATGTAGTTTCCTGGATCATCCCTTTTTCCCTTCATGAAGATACAAGTGGCATTTACATTTTTCCAGTCTTTCACTGGGAGTTCAGTAATTCAAGCTAAAAAGATGGGTAGTAGATCAATAGTAACCAAAGCACCAGCATGTGTTCAAAGAGAAATCCCTGGCACAGAACTGGAGTGGACAGGGACATCAGTAAAGTCTCAAGCCATCTGCAGTAACTGTGTGTCAGGGTCCCGTTGCTATTACTGCTTATCAGAAAACATATGGTTAGAGCAAGTGAGGGCAGGGACAGCAAAGTTCAACAAGAAAAATCTGCAAGGTTAATCCATAAAGCTGGATCCGTGAAAACTAGCATGTCACCCAGCTCTGCTAATTACCAATCCTGTTAAAATGCTCAACTAAGGGTACATGGGAATACAAAACAAACGGAGGCCTAGCTTTAGTAGTCTTTTTAACTTGAAACAAATGAAAAATGCAAAGAGCAGTTCTGAAACAGAGCTTATAACTGTCAATGGTGCTTTCACAGAGAAATCTCACTGTAAAAGGGATGTTAATGCCATCCTCGTTCCTGCTGTTTGCTCTCTCTCCTCTCTTCACCCCAGTTGTCCAGAGCAAATTCAGTCCCTGAATTAATGACATGCTCCTACATTTGTGGTAATCTTCATTTATAGCCCAAGTGCACCTTTAATTATCCCAATTAATTAATTATTTTCTGCTACCAGTACAGTGATGACAATTTAGAGTGACAAAGTATCTTGTTAAAGTATTTCTTGGCATAGAGAGCAATTCCAGAAGAACGGGGAAATTTCCTCTGGGAATGCTAAACTATACAAGTTGTACACACTTTCAGGGTTATCGCCATAAAGAACCCTCTCACTTTTCACCAGACATGTAGAGACTTAAGCACTTAAACCCAAATAAAATACTATGACTTTCAAATCTGTTGAATATCTGGTTTTCCTCCTTGGCATCCAGTGCTAATCCTTTGAAAATGAGACTTGTTATAGTAAGTCCTCAAAATCAGAAAGCGGAAGTGGAACAGGTCTCCCCAAACATCAGGAGGCAGGTACAGTTGTCTATGCATAGTCACCTGGTAATATACAGAGGGTCCCAGGGTATCAAAGACTGCTGCATGGGACTGGAAGAAATGTTACAGGAGCTGGAGGAGATCTGTGCCCTAACAGGCTAGTAGTTGAAGGCAAAGAAGGATACACTGTGCCTCTCAAGTGTCAGTAGATGTCTGGGCAGGTGAGTTCAGCCTCAGTTGTCCGGATATCAAAATAATGCTGATGATTGTCAATGCTCTTCTAGAGGCACAGTCTGCTCCAAAAGACATCACAATCATATAATAGTTTAGAACACTTCATCTTGACCCATAACAGAGCTAAAAGAGATGGAATGGACCACAGTGTATGGTATTTCTCTCTTCAGAAATTTGGACTACAAATTCGGGCTACATAATTAACTTTCAGCCAACAAAATCTAGGAGATACTAATCCCATTCGGTTAGTTATTCAGAACTTGATTCAGCTTCCCTAACATAAGTGGTTTATATTTGACATGCCCCAAGGTATCTAGGACATGGTCTTCCTCAGGTCTCATCCACGATTCACATGCAGCTGGGATATCTCAGAGGTTCCCAAATGGAGCTGGTGCCTGTATTTAAGCAACCAAGCCAGGTCCTTTTTAGGAGGGCAATGGGAAAACAGTGTTCATCAGTGCACAGAGAATTATTCACACAAGCACATGAATTCAGCATGATAAATGGAAACAGAATGTGTTGTAGGACTCTGAAAGATGCTCATGCCCTGGGGCTCCCAGGTGTAATCAACTCTTATAGATAAGAAAATGACACATGACATATTGAGTACTATCCGAGGAGTTGAAAATCTAAGCAGAACCAGAATTCAGATGTCCTGACTTTCAAGCCCCTGTTAAAATATGCAGTACTATTCAACATGGACTAGATGGACTACTCATTAAATACCTACACAGAGATTTCTATTGATTTCAGCTATAGGTCTGACTCAATATGAGCAATTCCTTCAAATTTAAATACTCATGTTGTACCTTGGAAGGTCCATGAGGCGGCCCAGGAAATATTCCATGCTGTATGATGATTGCTCTGTCTTTTTGTTGTTTACCTCTTGTTCTGGAGATCAATATTAGAGATTTGCTCTTACAAGAGTTAAGAGCCCGCGTTTTAGAGATTGAATTACTCAGTGATAATCTACCCCCTTGAGCTATTATAAAAACTGACTTAATAATGTTGCCTAAATGACATTTGAATATGATGCAGCTGTCTGAATCATATTGTTATAACTACCTTTTGATTGCCAGAAAAACAATTCCAATGAGTCTTTTACTGTTCCCATTACTATGATGAAAAAGCACCTCTCTAAAAAAAAAGGTTTTTTCTTTTTTTTCTTTTTTTTTTTTTTTTTTTTTTTTTTAAACTGGGTGACCATATTTTTTAACCTTAATTTTTGGTCTTTCTTAAAGAAAGCAAAAGCATTGACTTGACATTGTTCTGAAATTCGCTTCTATTCAGATCCAAATCCAGATCACTAATGAGAAAAACCACCACTGGCATCCAACTCATTATGGAAGCATGCATCCCCAATTTAATATAACAAATCATAATTCCTGAGAGTAACAACTTGGAGAGACTTGTGTCAAACTACTTATGATTAGGGAAAATAGAAACTATAAATTGATGCATCCACCTTGTATGTGCTGAGCTGAGACAAGTCCTCTGGAGATGTCTGCGGGGACAGTACCAAGGGCACCTTCATGACCAGAGTGAAGGCTGCACAGACAAAAACACCGAGCACCCATTCAGGGTGCTGTCAGAGCTTACACCCCTGAAATGATTTGTCTCCATGAAGCAAGCCTGTTGAAATGAAATCACACGTAGCAGCACACCCAGGCAGGCTGCCTGCCAGCACCCCACAGGAAGCCCATAAGGCAGCACCGTGGACAGGATGGTAGTGGCAGGTGTAACGTACCATCTGCACAGCCATCTGGAGACTACCCTTTCTCAGGGTACAATCACAACGCCAAGGCCTCGTTGTACTTGCACTGACATGAGAGACAATTTCTAACAACTCTATCAAAGCCGCTGTCCACCTCCCTTCCATGGAGCCTTAATTGATTAAGCTAGGATCAGGGCCATGAACTCAGCTAGAGAGAAGGGTGCTCAGCACTTGGCTGAGTTTTGAGTTTTTACTGCTAAATGCTGTGATACAGCAGCAAGGAAATAAAATCTACTTGACAGAAAGAATGTATCAAGCCTATTACTAAATATTTAGTATAACCAGGCAAGATGCCTGAATAATATGCCTCTGTATACAGAATATGTATGCCAATACAGAATAACCCCTTGTATCTAGAAACTGTTTTCCTGGGAAGGCAATTTCCAGAATACCATCTTTCATCAGATCAAAAACAACCCCAAATTTCTTCCTCTCTATCCTGGTTCATCTTTGACGCAGCATTATTTAGTCAAGATGCGGTTAACTCAAGAACAAGGAAACTTTCACAGAAAGCAACTCTGGTGCTGGAACAAGAATAGCAGCATTTTAGGAACATGGCTTTATTTCCTGTGTATAATATAATCAAACCTAGGATTCCTTTCTTCTTTCATCAAATCCTTTTTAAAATTCTCTGTGACACCAGCAGAGGAAGAAAATCTAATGAAGAATTTTTCCCTGCAAAACCAATAAAAACAGTAATAAATCCAAAGGTTCTGATCCCTTTTTTTTTCCTGTGACACATGACTTTTCAATGAAGTTGCCTTATGGCAGTGATGCTGACTCTATGGCACATACACCAGCACCAGCACACAGTGTTCCTGGATATGTCAGTAGAATCTAGATGACTAAAGCATTCATCAGGCCTATTAATAATTTTTTAATATAAACAGAAAAATATGCCTCCTATGCATAATTTATCTAGCGTAAATACCTTATTTCTGTAAATCCCTTTGCCCTGAAGATAATTCTCAGAATGTATCTTTCACCAGATCCCAAAAAAAAGGCCTAAACAACTTCCTCTCCATGATTCTGGGGCTACTGGCTGTATCAGCAACATGTAGCAGGTGCACCCCACAGAACATCCCAGAGACTTATTCTATATATTGTGCAAGATTGAGGCCACCTTAGAAAACTCGTTTTCAGCTCACCACCCTGCTCACCTGCTGAGATTTTGCCCCACTAGGGGATTTTGAACACACAGATCTCATAGACTCTAAAATCCACTAAGAATGAATGCAGTGGGCATGTATATTTCTTAAAGCTAGGCTTCAAATTAAAGCAAGCATTTCTACTTCCTCTATATTCAATCAAGATAGATTGGCATTTTCATACGCCTATTCATCCCACCTCTCAAGAGTAGTCTGCAGCAGGACAACTTTTCAGGAAAGGTTCTCTCATTGAACCCACTACAGACTTTAGAGGAATTTTAGATAACCAGTCAGGGACAGGTGCCTAACTTCTGAATGCATCAAGCTCAGTGAGATGATTCTCTGGTTATTCTTCAAATTATTTTTTTTCTGACAAACTCAGTAATGACTTTCAGGTTTGTTTCCTTGTTAAATATAAAGAGATGGCAGTAATTCTTCACACACCTAACATATATATTAGATAGTAAATATGTAATTGATGCAATCTTCCCCGTCCAAGTTGATATTTAAAACCATTCTTACTTTTCTTGACCACTTAGTTGTACTAAATAGCTTTCCAGATCTCTTTAGATTCACCACAGTTCATTCAGAATTATTTCTGAACACAGGACCAGCATAACAATTTGAAAGAACATTGTCTATTCATCTAACGACCTAGAATATTCTTCTCTCCCTTAGTTAGCTGCTCCGTTGTCTCCCAAAATATTTTAAAACCTGAAACTATGGAAGCTAATTCCCCACTTAAAAGCACTTTATTGATCATAAAGACCTTGGCACATGACAGCCCCAAAACCCTTCTAACATGTACTAAGCTATATTGGCAAATCTGAACGCTGGCTGCTTTATTACACTTTCTGCTAGTGAAATAAGCTACGTGGAGGGAAAAAAAAGGAACTTTTTTGGCAATAGAACTACAAGTACATTAAGGAGTTTTGTTGCCTTGGCCAAAGATCACACCTCATCACATGCCTGTTTCTAATAGCGTTACAAGTAGGAGGTTGTAATGCAGGCATATGCATAAACAGGTAAAGGACAGATGTTTCACTGACAGAGACCAAATGTTAAGATACTGAACATCTTCAGTTCCCATGAATAAAGAGATGTGATCAGTTTATACAATGCATCCTTGGTTCAGCAAAGCACTTAAGTATGTCCTTAACTTTAAGCATGTGGCTAAATCCCACTGAAAACAGTAGAGTTAAATATATACTTAAACACATTATCTTAAGGAAGACTGGATTACTCATGTGCTTAAGGGCTTTGTTGTATCAGAACTGTTGGCCACCACAGGATTCCCAATTTCATCCATTGCATGCCTGGATCCAACATTAAAATGGTCAGGCAAAACATTCACACAGGTTAGCACAGTGTACCAAAAATTCATCTTCATAGCACCCAGAGGGCAGGCTACACTAATCTTCTTTCAAAGAGCGCTCCTTGCATTGCTTCCAAAAGTTTTATCACAACACCTAAGGATACTGATGCCAGGAAATTAAAACCTATAAATTTCCTGTCTGGTTAGATGCAAACCACCCCAATCCCACTGCCCCCAAACTGATTAGCTTATCCGTATGCAAATGTTACAGTTAGGGAGTATGGCTCTGGAAAGTTAATAGTTTAATCAGCGTATCAGAAGGCTAATGACATCTACCAGTTTTCTCAAAAATGCATTTCAGGGATATTAATGTTATTACCAGACTGATAAATAAGCTTTATCCTCTGAGCTCATATGAAAGTTTAAGAGGGGGGAAGTAGAGGAGTAGGAGAATGATTATATTTATTTTATACACAGGGGGAATCAGAGTCTATGCCATGGCTCCCCTCAAAATAAATAGTGTTTGGTCTTTTTCCTACTTTTGCCATTTCCAGGTGCCTGTCTGTTTTTAACATCTTCTTCAGCCTCAATAAATTTGTTGAAACAAGATTCTGTCATACATTCAGTGAGTCACAGCTGAAAAATAAAAGTAATCCCTCAGCGGGATAAATGCACTTGAGTTGGAGACCGGGAAAAAATGTATTGGTTTTTAAAATTGATGGTGATACACTTTAACATTTTTTTTTCCAAGCTTGTTTTGTTTTGAAACTGTCAAAGAATGTTCACTGGATGTTTTGTAAGCAAACCAACTCTTTCCTGAGGCTATAAAAATAGTACTTTGGAAAAGAGAGGTACTTTCCTAATGATGATTAAAAGAATCTGAGAACTCGGAGGAATCATTAGTTCAGATCAAGCTCTCAGGCCACATTTTCGCCTGAGGAGCTATAAAGTATATGTTGACCTGATTGCCTGCCCCACCTCCCAACCAAAAAAGACATGGGGGGGTCAGGCAGAAGTGGTGTTATCTTCTTACAAGAGCAAACATGGGGCTCAAACACGAGCACTTATTGTACACACTTTTTTTCCCCCCCGTTGATGTTAATCCCTTGCAGTCCTTCAAAATACCTGCCTCAACTTCTCTGCGTATGCACTCCCATATCTTACTCTTAGGCATTTATTGGGTACTTAAGATGCCAGCATGTGAACCACGTGGATTGTTGTGAACACTGCATATCTTTGCAAACCCAGGGTAGAACTTTTTGGACTGAAGAGAGACGAGGACAAATCTGACTCAAGAATTTGTCTAAGGACTATTTTGAGGAACTCCTGTTTGTAAAACAGGTCAGGTGAGGTTGGGCCTTGGCACACAGCACAGTCCCTCTGAAGTCCCAGGGTTGCATGATTATTTAGTCAAAACTCTGATTAAATTCAATGGGAGTGTTATTTAAGCAGTATCCGTAGGGTCAGGTTTTACAACTGGATTTAATTAGTAGTACCTTATTATCTAGCCAGAGATAGTTTGATGATTTATATTCCAGCTTTAAGTCTCCAGGAAGCTGACACGTGGATCTCTTTTTGTCTTTCTATTTCTACTAAATTTTGCCATCATTTCCAGATGTTTTTAGCATATTATTCATAGGTAACAGTAAACTAGTCTTCTTCATAATATCTTTTCTCTTTTATTCACTGTAGATACTAAGTCTTTTTATTTGTCTCATCCCTCAGCACCTCCCACACATTCAGCTGCTCCAGTTCTTTCTGGAGTTGCTCCCTCCATTGCAGCATTGCACCAACCCAGTTTCCATGCTCTATTTTTATCCTAAGTCATGAAAGAAACAAAACCATAGGTTTTTTTGGAAAAGACTAATTTCTTGAAGTTCTCAATATATCACAACAGATCTGTAAGGGATCACTGAATGCGTACAAAACACTTACATGAACACAGTCAGTACTAATGTGTATTATGTGAAAGGACAGGATCTCGCACTGTAACCCCTCTGAAGCATTGGCAAGGTAGAGTTGTGCAAAACAGTGAATTTTAAGCATAAAATAATACAAGTATATGTCTTTATAGTAATTTATTATAAAATACAGTGTAGATTTTCATGACACTACATTGAACAAGGCTTGAATACGATAAGATTCAATGAAATAATTAGGTTTAAAACTTACATAGTACAATATTTTGTATCTTTAATTAGAATGTGATAAACCTGTTAAGAAATTCCCGGTCACTTTAGATACTCTTTTGTCATTCTCTTGAATGTTTCGTTACTATTGCATAATATACCTGTTCCAGCTGGAGCTCCTGATGTAACTATAATCAGGTCAGCTCTTAAACATCATCTTCAGCGGGTCATATATACATATTTACTTTTTGCACATACTAAAGAGCTTTTGTCAGAAGCCTTTTGACCAAGTACAATCACATTTACATGCTTGATATTGCTGGTCAGTGTCAAAGCTGAGAACAGATTTGAATTCCCATCTCCTGGGAAGAAATTAATCTCATGTAATGTTAGGGATGAGATTCAATGCCAGATACAGACACTGACTTCAGATTTCTACAGCATTGGAGTCTACTTGTAAGCTCCAACAACCATCAATATAGACACCTACACTTGATCAGAGAGATGAATCACTTTCTAGATTCTATTGATTGTATTGACTAGACATGCAAAACAACTGTCAAAACATATGTTTCTACTGCTATGTAACCCTCCATAAAGGCTTACAAACATCTGTACACTCCTGGCAGCTATGACACAAGATCTATAGAGGACATCTGTCATTGTGGAGTAAAACATGGAGGCCATCTGATACCCTTAGGGTGCTTCAACTGAAGTTATATGCCTATGTGCAGAAAATGAATCAAGACTTTCATTGACCACACCCGCTAGAGAGTTTGGACAAGTGTATATCCCTACATGGGAGATATTTAAGTTTAGGCTTCTTAATTTTATGCTGAATGACAGCTGGGCTAGGTTTTTGTCCTCATCTCAGGACGAGATATCCAGAACTGGTGTCTTGCATTGCCCAGGTAGCTATCTATTAAGATATGGGAGAATATGGGGATAGAAGTGCTGAGACTGAGACCACATTACTGCTAACTCATGTTTGCGTTAGGCAGTCAACCTCACTGTGTTGCAGAATCCTTGCAAATATATTCTGACTTGCTCCAGATCTTGTTATCCTGACCTTGGTACTGCTTTGCTCAGTGGCATTCTGGTCAGAACTGCACATGAGAAAAACTACAGGTGGTTGAAAACTTCTCACTAGCATAGGAAAAAAAATAACTTCACAGCCTCAACGACAAAGGCATAATAGTTAAGGTGCATCTCATCCTACTTCCCTCTCCTTTAACTTCACTGGTGGAATGGTCCTCTACCAGTAAGGAAGGTAAGACCAGGGAAGGCACAGAGGTACTGGGTACATGGGTGGCAGGGCAATGTTATTGAAACTAGGAGGCTCAGTTAGTCCTTCAGCTTTCAGAAGCGGTGGCGTGTGGAGGTGCCACTGATTTCACTGCTATACATTATCTTCCTCCATAAGAAAATGTATCTACACCTGAAATCTGGAAGAGTGACAAGCATATACTACTGCTCACCCTTCCAAATCTTTCTTCCTTACCTCTAAAAATGACATTTTTCTCTCTCTTTAGATTTTTCTTAGAGTCCCATTATAAATTATTTCTTACACAAAATTACTAGTATAGAGGGAGGGGGCTGGAATCTTTTATCTCTTCAAATACTAACACTGTCAATGAAATATGAATAAATTCTGTCTCTTTTACCCTCATCTCTTTACTCAGAAATGGTCTCAAAGAACTTGAGTTCCTCTGAAGCAGTTGCCCACTTTTGAATTCTAGCCTATCCTTTATCACATTAAACATTTCTGAACTGCTGCTTAATCCCCACCTCTTATCAAAATTTCCAGCATCTTTCCTACAGACAAATCACAGGCTTAGGAGCTCTTCAGCGTCTGGAGTTAATCTTACAGATATCTGATGTCTGGAGCCTGTCTGAAGCATGGACACAAAAATATGTTCCCTGCTGCAGAATCTCTTCGACCCTTTTGGTTGTCTGCCGTGTGTCCTCAGTCTTCAACACAGTGCTTTAAAAATAACAGGTGCACTGCAGCTCCTGTAAAAGAGGCTTGAGCTTCGATTGAAGGGAAAGGAAAAAAACTTAGAAAGTCTGAGCATTGTGTGCTTTGTCCTGGGAAGTGGTTTTAGCACATGTTATCTCAATTTAATATTGAGCGTGAGCCACTAAGGAACTGTGAAAATCCCAACTCTATTTACAGGGAAGCAGTATGTAGGGACCACATGCTATCATTTTGGCCTGTCCAGGATCAGGAATAGGATTCACACGGGACTGCAGTGTATCAAAATTCAATGAGCAGATCTCCCAGGGTGTTACCTGACAAATACTAAGTTGGCATTCTGAGAACTTGCTACATTCACAATATTTTTTTTCATTATTGCTTGAATTGCAGGTGTACCTAAGAGGCTCAGTGAGTCATATTTATTATCTGTAGTAATGAGACATCAGAATCAGGCATTCAGAGCAATCCATTCTGCCACTTCAGGAAATCCTCAGTTTAGAAGTTTTTCTCTTCCCTCTTAAGATAAAAGATCAATTTAAGCATTCATCTCAGGATTGCCTTGAGCATGGCCTACTGTGGCTTTTGAAATACCCACCTTTGATTATTTTACCCTATGTATTTTATTTGTAAGATACCGATGCGAAGAAGTAATGGTGAACAAGCACCCTTTGCACTGTAGAAATGCAAACAAAAAGATCCTCGCTGCCCTGCAGATTTGCAGTATAGAAGAGCAGATAGCAGGAGGATAGAAGCAGACCAGGAAGGATGATGATTGAGCAGGATTTCTTGTCTAACTGCCAAAGTTCTGACTAGACAACACTGTACTTCTTTCAAATTAAAGGTATAAGTTATTATATCTTTACTACCATAATCTTGTTTTAACACATTCTCATACTTTTAAACTGCTATCAATATACATTTTTATTATGTTTCTGTTCTGATACTTCAGGCTTCAAAAAAACTTCTTGCTTTCTCCTGGTCTTATTTATAACCTTTTATAACAGACCACTTTCACTGGTCTGTTTTATTTCCATGTTTATTTGAAAAAAAAACTTGATGAACAACATAGTTTTTTCTGAAAGGTTGATCTATTACTCCATCCCATTTCATTGTGTTCAGTAAATCTGAAATGCCCTCCATGTATAATATTCTTATCAAAGTTAATATTTTTTCACAGTACTACACTTTCTAGTGTTTTGGAGTTTTTTGGTTGTTTTTTTTCCTATGGTTATTTCATGGTCTAGTTGTTCTTTCTTATTCTTGAACAGCCTAGTGCATAGCCTTGTTTATTTTCTAAACAAGCTCACACATTTTAACAGCCAATGTCTTTTCAGTCCCAAGACCTGACTTTTAAACTGTGCCATGTTGTATTGCACACAATGAGGATAGCAAGGACTAGAGTGAAAAGTTTCTAAAAACAAACAGCCCTCTGAATCAATTATAAAAAAACTTCATTACATAAAAAATTTTGGATTGCTTTTTGTCTTAGAATTGATATATAATCACTATATATACATTAATTTTCTTTTAATTTGTTTTCCTGTCATTGAAAAAGGTAAATACAGAGAGCAGGAGAAACAAACTACTATGAATGCAAATTCCTTAATTAGGAATCCAGGATTCCTCAGTAACATCAAGACTTATGAAATAATATTCTGCTAAAGGAAAAAAAAAATCATTAAAATGTTCATTTTTAGCTCTTCTTAATGTAGCTTTTTAGTGTTAAAGGAGATTAACACATACATGGGGCCCAGAGGAGGCCCATGGCCAAGGGGCATGTAACATCCCTTTAATAGCAGAAACTCAACCTGTCTGCCCTGTAAGACTGTCATAAAACTATGTTTTTATGAGCCTGAAGCAGTCCATGGCTGCTGACTTTCAGGTCAGGATTTAGTCCTTGTGCCTCTAGCATTTAGCTATTTAGAGATAGCCATGGTATTTATAGCTCTCTTCGCTCTCACCAGAGGAAACTGAACCCAATAAATGGCAAAGCACCCAACACATGATGACTTTGGTGATCCCTTGTCATCATGATCTCTTTCTGATGCCTTCATAATGAGGCCTTCATTCATTAAGCTAAAAAATTAATCTATAAGTCAAAATATTGAGGATAACTAAAAATTAAGCAATAGTAACTATATACTATCCCTGTGGAAGTCTAAACTCTAACTGAACCAGGTAACAACAATCTCTTTTCACTCCAAAATGTCATCACCAATAGAAACAAAGTCTGTGTATTTATTTTCTTTTCTAGTAACATGTGTCTTAGTGATTAAATACCAACAGTCCTTTAATCACTTTCTTAGGACAATTTTATGAATCTGCAAGTCACACGCAACACTTCTAATGAGAAATCCTGAATAAAACTGATATAACAGTCACTGTCAAATCTTTCTGAGTATTCAAAGTTACTACACATTTTCTATCTCATTATGTTTTCTTGATACATGAATTGTCCGTAAACCCATAAAATCATGCTCTCTTAGAGTGCTTGCTTGCTGTTATTATATCAATTCTCCAAAGCTCCTCATATTTGCATATGCAAATCGTAGCCATGATGCAATTTTCTGTTGATGGACATATTCCTGCTGTTAATATCCACAGAAATCTTGATGTGTATCTGTTGTTTTATCTGTTGCCTCCAGTCTACCATAAGTCTCCAGCCATATTCATTAGATTCAATTAGTGACATTCTGCCCTGTAAGAATCTGTCAATATAAAATAGGCACAGTAATGCTCAGAAAACTGTCAAACATTTTTAAAAATAACATCAGAAGACTGAAAACACAGTAGACTAAGATCCATTGGTTCCCATAGAAATGTATAATAACAAATAAATGCGTATAATTAAATAAACAATCTCTATAAAATAAATAGAAAATATAAAAGGAATGTGTCATTTAATCAAACAGTGGCATTTATCCATTCCTCTGCTTTATAACAGGACTGCTAACACTTAAACCTGTGTCTGATTGTTTTCAGTATTCATTTCCTTTTGAAAATAGACTGTTAATATTTTTCCCAGTGTTTATTTATAGCTAAAATTTCTGGATTATTTCAGCATTTTCATCCTTCCCCTTCTATAAGCCTTTCAGTATTTCCATTCTTCTAATTCCACCTGATCCTCATTCACTATTGCAGCTGCCCCTTTCCCCATAGGTTTCAGCCTCTGGTTAATTTTAAAGACTGAAGTTTTATTGTTATTAATTACTTCTGGTCAAAATTCTCTGAAGAAAAGGCAGAAAACTTCTTCCTGTTTCCTGGTTTCTTTCAGGCTATTTCTTTAATTTATTAAGATTATCTTGAATTTTAGTCTTGTCTTCTGACATACTTACAATTCCTGAAAGCGTGATGACATCTATGGATTTAATAAGCATAGTCATGATTTGATGATGTAATTTATATCATTAACAAATCAGAGTGAAGGAACTATTCTTGCAGTGGGACAGATAACAAAAGAGAATTTTACTATGTTATGTGCCACTCTACACTCTTCTCCAACCTTAATTTCAGTCTTGATATGTCTCCCCAGTTTGCTTACAAGAATGCAGTGCACAGCAATGTCAAAGTGTCTTGAAAACATGCTTTATGGTTATTGCTTCTTCTTTTCTACTCGACCCCTTATTGTTTCATAAAAGAAAATTAGATTGATTTGACAAGATATATTCTCTTTGGCAAATTCACCTTTGTTGCTACTCTCCTCCTTGCTATCTTCCAAGTGCTTGCAAGTCACTACTTATGCTTTAATTTAGATTTTTTCTAGGATTTGAGGTGAAGTTGACTTATCTATAAATTTACACTTCCATTTTTCCTCCCTTTATATAGTTGCACATTACGAGTGCTCCTTTCCAGTCCAGTAGTATCTTGTATGTCCTCCACAAGTTCTCAAAGACAACTGCTGTTTGTGAGGTTGCTTCATCCCACACTGAAATCAGGATCAGAAACCCCAGACAAACTGAAAACCAAAATGCTGTCAGACGTGATACATTTCTGTCCTAGGTTGAGCTCTTTACTATTGTTGCTACTAATGAGTTTGCCTTTATAATGAACAGTGAAACAAAAGCATCCTTTACCTCTTCCTTCACCTATCTTCTCTTTTCCTTACACTATTTAGTGATAGGTATTCCTTTGCACTGAATAAATGTCTAACACTTTCTTTTGGGTGATACATTGCTACTAAACCAGGCAAGGAAATATTTCTTGTTACCTCCAGTTTTTCTTGCTAGCTACAGTTCATTCTGGATTGTCCATGCTGATTTTGCTCCTACCTGCTCCTGATGGTCTACATGTGTGCTTAATGATCTGTGCTTGCCTTTCCTTTACCTACACCCATCACTTAGAGTGAATAAAGACTTCATAACTTAGTAAAAGATTTTTAATAATTTTTCTAACCTTTCTCTTCACTGAAATACTGTTTCATTTCTTGAGAAGATACAACTTCTGCTGGATTCTTTTTATTTTATTTTTTCTTTTATGAGATCTTCCTCCTTACCATTTCTTACTTCCTTACCTTTCTGTATATTTATAAAAAAATGGGTTTAGACGTTATTAGTGGCACATAGACTGAAAGGCAGAGAGGAAGAGGACAAAATGTAGGATACGACATTGGAAGCATCCCTGAGGGATCCCTCTGCTCACGCTAAAGCCCATTTGCAGGTAAAATGCAGTCCTATCCCACCTACCCAGCTGAGTCAAGTCTATATGATTACAGGGATTCCTGCTGCTGCTGTAACCATTTTGGAGCTGCGGCTCCCCAAAGCACTTGGCATCAACAAATGAAAACAGCTACAGCCTGCTGAAAACAGCATGTTCGGTTTTGCATTCAGTGTGTAAACTGTAAGCTGGTTTCAACCATATTTTGTTACCCTTTGAAATGTTTCCTCAATAGTAGGTTGCACCATCTGCTGCACTGTTTGCCTGCATGTTTTGCTTGTTAAACTGCTCCCCCAGAAGCACACAAAAGAGGAAAAACAGTGGTGATGCTTTTCAGGAAGATCTCTCTGTCCTCTGCCTACCTCCTCCTACCCCAGCGCTACATGCACACACCAGATGCTCCTCTAGTCCTACCTCATACTTATTTATTTTAGGACCTAAGCCAAAGTCCACGATGCAACCCAAGAGGCTTTAAAATCTGGCCATTTCTTTCCTCTTGAAGCCTATAGCAATGTTTTATGTGCTAAGGACATAAACACCACATATGCCAAAGCAAAATGCTAAGAAGAATCACCTCAAGGTTCTCCAGGGAGCATGAGCTCTGCCACAGCTGAGCACCCATTTAAATATGGGAGAAAGTCCGGTGTTGATCAGACATCAATAAACTTCCCTTTCGTGATAAACTTACAGACATAATGATGCACCACAATAGTATAGACTGTCCGCTGGCTAAGTGCTGACATACTGTCATGACAGGAAGAATATTCTATCTTGGTATAGGTAATAAAGCAGAGCTTTTCTTTCCTTTCCATCAGTTGCCCTTCATCCTTAGTATCCAAGCAGCTGGAAAACCTTATATCTGCTTCTCTTCTTTCCTTCTGTCTTGATTCATTAAACCTGAGCAAATAACATACAATAACATACAATGATTTTACACAAAATATTATCTGAAATGTGTTGACAAAGTCTTGCACTGTACTATATAATCCCAAATTATTCACCTCATGAACTGAATGAATGCTGGGAAGAAGGGGAAGCCCATTGAATAATGCATTCAGATATGACTGCAGAAAGCTCCGCATAAATTATGCAACACAAACATATTCAGCCGGCTCTGCTTTGAATAACAAGAAACAACTTCCTCGTGGTTTTAAGCCACGTCAGCAACTGAGAGCCAAGAGGAGATGAACTCATTGAACGGAAAATGCTGTTTCAGATGTACCTTCGGCAAGACCTCTGTCCCTACTCCTATCAAGAAGCTTCATCCTGCAGGAATACAAGACTAGAATATCCTGCAGGAATACAAGACTTGAATATCCTTTGCAGAGAAATAAACACTTTTTCTTGTGCCAGCTTCTGCCCAAGGGTCATACCTATTGCATGTGGCCATAGGATTGATGTGATAAATTAATATAACTCTCTAATTTCTTCTTCCAGTTGCTATCTTAGAAAAGTAATGCATTAGCCTTTTTTTTTTCTTGAATTCCCAGACAAGAGATTGTTGTACAGAAAACCAAAGGTATTAACCTGCTACCCAGTCCTGTATTGTAAGTCAATTAAAGAAAAATCAACAAGGTCACCCCAATCGCAACTTGAAGGCAGCATCTAAAATATGTCTTATAAAACAGGATGGCATTGACGGATGAAGGAGAGATGTCCATATATGAGCTGGTCACTCTAGGATTTCTCTGTAATAAAGAGAGAAAGCGGGTATTTCTAGAATGAAATTAGTTTCATACCGAATAGGCATTTGAAACAAATCAAGTGAATCATATTCTAAAATGCCTATTACTCTCCATTGGTTTTAAATAGGAGCTGAGATGACTTGTCTCTGACGCAGAAATATGTGGACACCTAAACTGGAGTGAGATGGATCCCACCCACAAACCTGGCTGCTCACAGAGGCAGGTGCAGGCTCCGTAACGGACCTATGTCATATTGCGTGGGAGCAGATTCCACACCAGCTGGTACTAATGTTCCCTGAGCTTCCCTGGGAAACCTGTCCCAATATTTCTGTGTCCAATATGGTGAACCAGATACCAAGAGACGATCTGGCCTCTTGGAGTTTATTTCCTCCTCTACAAGCTTTTCCAGGTGGCTGAGCCCAGACCAAATATTTATAGAACTAAATATTTCTCTTCTCCATGGGAGGGAAACAGTAAAAGTACAGATCCTAATTTGTTTTTGCAGAGGGTTGGAAATAACGACAAAATGGTCATTAAAGCTCAGCCTCTTTTTTTTTTTTTTTCCTTTCATTCTTTGCAGATGCAAATAAACTTTCCAAGGACAAAAGGACAAATCTAAAGCCGTAAGTTTCTTGCTCATAAGAAGGTTAGCAGGTGAGTAAAGTTGTTTCAGGAAATCTGCACTACTTCTGTCAGAAATACTTCTTGGATTATTATCCACAGGATTTAGTAGCTCCCAGGAGTGCCCACCACTGATCAGGACCCCACGTAGTAGCATCTGCACAAACACTGATGAAAAAAAAGACCCTCTTTCCAAAATGGTGACGTTCTAAGACAAGAGGAAAAAAAAAAAAAAAAAAAACAAACAACTTCTCTTCAGAAGGTGAAGTTATTTTTGGTTCGTTATCTGTGAAACTACACTGTAGATACAGCTACTTTTATGTTAGGAGACATCCCTGGGCACCAGAATGCATCTTGCTTACAGAGCTGATACTGTTCTGGGCATGTTTTGTTCCACGTCAACTGTGTTCATCAAAAACAATATCTGGACAATGTTCAGGTGGATAATTATATGTGGCCATGCTGTTTTGGAGAAGAGGAGCATACATGATACAGACATGGGCTGTTCCACATCAGTATCAAAAAGAAGACCTAGATATATTTTATGTACTAGAAATGACATAACGTTATGTCAGATCTTTCTGAAGTAATTTGCTAACTAAAATACAGGGTTTTTTAGACTTTCAAGAGGTGAAGAAGAGCCTGTCCTCAAGAACATCAGTCATGGTTGGCGTAGGCAGTTCTTTTTCTCTTTGAGGAAGAGACTGCTCATGCTATAAATCTGCTCACAAGAATCTCCAGCTTTTAAACTCATAAGGAGATGAACTACAGACATGCTGATGAGTGTTTTGCCTCCTGCTGCATGCCAGTTCCTCACTGATACTGCTTGCCTCCAGGTGCAGCACTACAGACGTCCATGATTGAAAATTTGGTCAAAAAGACCTCTGAGTCTTACAAATCACTGCTTTCTAGCAGTTCAGTATAAAAGAAAAGTGATTCAATAATTTTTGCAATAAGTTATTTTTTCTTCTTATGCATTTTTTTCAGCACAGGCTATCAATAGCCTTGACAGATCTAAAACCCCTGCTCCTACCATCACAGGAAGACAAAGGGCTATATTGTGACTATCTTCTATAGTAATCCCAATTTAGTCATCTTTGTTGTCATATCATTTAAGTGAATGAGTAATACAGTTCAGTGCCACCCACCACAGCCAGACGCCTTCAAAACATCAGTGAAAAGAAGTTATAACAATGTGTAAATCACACAGAAAACAGCCCAGTTCTCTCATAACTTCTGGATTATGTTGTGCTTGTTCTAGGTCTTTAATTGGAAGTTTGGGAGTCTAGAAACTAGATTATTTTGGAAATATTTAACAATCTTCAGGGAAAAACAAAGCTTAAGTGTGAGCTAAGTGTAGGTAGGACCTAACATTTATGCATTCATTCTTTGTACCCAACTTTCTGAAATGACAGAAATTAAATTATAGTTTTGCAGAGAATTTTTTAAAGCAACAAAGAGTGAATTGTTGGGGAGGTACTACCAGGAGAATCTTCATAATGAATTACTAAATTCCAGCTTGTTCCAATATTACTGCAACAACAACCTAAAGGTATTGGCTATTGCAAGTCAGAATGTTGGCAAGAAGGAGACCCTGCTCCCTTTTTCAGTTATTCAGAGTGCCATTAGAAGGCAGTTCCAAGCAGAAGTCCCTTTTATATCCGCAGAGGAGGTTCAGGTCAAAGATGTCTGCTTAGCTGGAAAATGTTAGCATTGGTGCTGGAGAGCAGACAATAAAGACAGGCGGACAGTAGAAGAAAATTAAGTGTTGGATTCACCTCCTGTAACTTCAGACGTCTACAACAGTGCATCCACCTAAACTAGTTGCTTTCACACCCATTATAGAGAGTGGAAAGGAGCAGACACTTGTAGGTACCAGCTGAAGTTTAGATCTGATCTAACAACATGTGTCATGTCACATGAACCCCATCAGGCTGATCAACACAGTCTGTGCAAAATTACAGTGATTTGGCCAGCAGGGAATGGAGCTAAACAGTGGTCAGTCAGTTTCTCTGGAGCCATCAGGGAGTAGCACAGTTTAAGATTTCACATGAAAGAGGAGAATGAGGTCCCAGGAAGTTCAGGGGAAGCCTTTCCAATGCTTTTGCAATGGAAACCTCTGGAGACTGACACAGCATGGAGGATTTGAGCAATCAAAAACAATTGGTGTGCTGATGAATGCAGATCTTAGTTTCTCAGGGGATTTTCAGAGAAATAAATACTTAACTTGAAGGACAATTATTCCAGTTATTAAGATTTTAAATCATGAGCTTGAAAAAACCACACGGCTCAACAAGCACTGGCAGGTGCCATGTCTGATTTCTGTTTAGATTTCACACTGTGCTTTAACTGTCACATAATGAAATAATGTATCTGTTAAAAGCTCATTGATTTTATTTACCTTTTTGACAAGTGGGAATTCAGTGCTACTTGCCACCCTGTAGGACAGTATTTGCATACAACCTTTTGTGGAATTTCAGTTATTTTGATTTATGAGAGTTCTGAAATCATTGCACTCATATTGATAGCAGCAAGAACAGATCAGTCACCACAAACAGTGCATACTTATGCTAAAGAAGAGACATTAATTCCATCCAAGCAGTTTTATTTCGACTTGAATCATCTTTCCTGAGGCAACCTACAGAATCCTTACTGTCACAAAGATCTTGGAAGAAGTAAAACTAGCAAACACGATGAGATAGGAATAGACTCCATTTTATCTCCCTCTTTTTTCTTTTTTTTTTTTTCACCAACACATAACAACCTGAACATATAGAAAACTTACTTTAATTTAATGAATGATTGGAGCATCTATGTTGCACTGTAATTGTCAAGGAGCAACAGGATTCAACGCATCCCAAAGGGATGCAGGCCAGGAGCTAAGGGTGACAACTGTGGCAGGGAAGGTGCCCAGCCACCCAAAGGGGTCCCAAGAGCCACATGGGCCAAGGAGAGAAGGAATTGGGCTCGGGTCAGCCCTGATGGATGCCAGAGGCTGTGCAGTGCTGGGGAGGAGGGTGATGGGGGGATCAGGGTGAGGCCAGCTGAGGGGAATCAGGGTCAGACACAAACCTGAGACAGCCAAGCAAGGCCATGGGGACAGGGATATTGGCCCGTGAGTGGGCTTGACTCAGCAGGGCTCATAACTGGGCTGTGGGGAGCTGGAGACCAATGTGTCACTGGTGTCACTGGGGCAGGGGCTGATGGCCCTGGGGGCTAAATGGGGTCCTGGACCTCGGGCAGGTAGGGGGTGGCCCTGGGGGTGGCAGGGCACTTAAGGCCCATCAGGCTCTCAGTGCTCTAAGAGCAATTAAGTACTGTAACACTGCTCTTGTTGATGAGTAATTGGTCAAGCCTAATGTGTCAAGTATAAATTACAGACATGGAAAATTGCTAAAGCAAGATATTTTTTTTCTGACAGATGTCTGAGTAGCTAATACATTATTCCTCTTCAGTACTGATTATATATTATCCAGGAGACTGGATATTCCAAACCTGCCAAGATTTAAAGGCTAATGTTTTCCCGCTGTAGAGAGAAGAGGAAAGTTCATTAAACATGATGCTGCTTCCAAAACTGAGCTTTGACTGTTAAACCTTCTTAGCCAAATTCTCAGGCTAAATACAAAAAAAGATTACCTTCTTTTTTTTTCACGCTCAACCTTAAGCTGACAAAATCAGAAAATTCAAAGCCTGAATTGACACTGTTTTCTTAAAATATTTCTGAAAAATTACCAGTGACACCTCTTCTTTGCAAGGTTTCTTCCCTTTCTGCAACCATGTCGACACCAGGCCCGCCATACAAATACTTAATGCACTGATATATGATGGAGAATGGACCACAAACATGTGGATTTGGGGTGCAGAACACAAGGCTGTTACTGTCCCTGGGTGCAGGTGCACCACACCATCTGCAGCTGTGGGTGACTTTCAGAGGATGTGTCCTGTGAAACCTGCGCAAACACAGCACTGCCACAGCCTCACACCAATCTGTTCAACCAGAAATAATCTTTGTGGAGGAAGTCACTCTCTGTGTAGCTGCGGGGAAGAGGATAGTGTTGTTCAGTCTTGTAGCATTAATATCATAGTCTTAAAGAGCACTGAATGGTATTTCTGAGTGGTTTCTTCATAGGTAGCAACATTGATCCTTTACCCAGAACTTTCACTTTTTAGCAGCATACAGAGGAGATTTCATTTTGCTGCCCGCAGAAGATGTTGAAGACTCTTATCCTCAGATGATCAGCTGCAGCAAGCCTTTGATCCATTGCCTTGCTGGTTCTCCACTGAGGGGTTACAGCACAGCTGTAACTGCTGCTGATCAGAAACTGCCAAACACCTAAACACGGCATTGCACCTCAAGCTCATCCCTAAGTGATGGATGAAACATTTGTGTTCACAGTAACCTCTTTATGCATGAACCTCACCCAGCACGTCACCATTTTTGAAGGCTCACAGAGGTTTGGCATAGAAGGAGGTTCTCCTTTGAAATAAATGGAATGACAAATTAACTCTGAAGACCCCCTTGCCACACTGAAGACTGCTGGAGGCCCACCTCTTCAGGAACCATAGACTGTTTCTTGTCCTTCACTTGATGCGATGATAATTATAGACCTGTCACCTTATCTACTTCTTTTAGCATGCAACTTGCACATTTTCCGCAACAACCTACCACTTAGTTCCCTTCTACTTTTTAAATAGTGCTGACTGTTAGTTTTTAATTAAGACTTGACAGTTGAAATTTGCATTCCAAAAGCCAGCTGAAGGTGCTGGAATTGGATTTTCTATTATTTTATAATGCAAAGCATTCTACTTGCACATAACCCTATCTAGTGAGCATCTTCTTACCAAGACTGACCTAGTTTCTAGAGATGCTGTATGCAAGGGTTTAAGGCTACTTCTCTGAGAGCATCATGAATTGGCATTTTATGCTTTAATGCTTAGTTAATGGAGTATAAATAAGCATGCTGAGTGATTTCTGTAGCTCTGAAGGGAACGTTATTCTTTTCTGATCCGTTATTCATTTGTACATGCCAGCTCACAAAATTACTCTGAGCAGATGGACAGATCTCCAAGAGTAGTTTTGTCAGGTTCAAGATTTAAGGGAGAAGTGGCCCTGTGGAAGACCCAAGAACAGATTGCTATAACTTTTAAGGAGCTACAGTATATTCCTAGGTTTTCTGTAAGAGGCTCTGAGTCTTGCTAGAAGTTCTTGGCTTGACATGCATTTAGCTAGACAAATTTTCCCTTCATATCCATTGACTTCAGTAGAGCTTGTGCTTGACAGTGGTATAAGTCATTTCTGATTAGGTTCTACAAGCAAAAGTTTTAAATCTGCTCCAATTAATGCTTCTTTTGAAGAAATGGGGCACATGTTGTGCTTAAAGCTAACTCTCCAGCTTTTTTTACGATTTCCATAAAATTCCACTGATAATTAATCACTGCAGGTATCCACAGAACCAAACACTTTGTTTTGCTTTTATGACCCGGAGTAGCACAGAATTACAATTATAGTAGAACAGCAAGATGGAGCTTACAAAGTCACCTCTTCTGCCTGTTGCATAAATGACAAACTCAAGGGACACATTCCTGATGAGATTCCTGGGTTGACAGATATTTTGAGAAAACAAAAAAATAATTAAATATATTTATGAATTTTCACCTTTTTACATTATTTCCTATGGGTTCACCTTCTTTTTTATACATCTTTTCCTACGGGTGTTATGTGTCATCTGAACCACAACAGTAACAGTATAGCTGTGAGATGAGAGCTGAGGTCACACATCCAAACCAAGACGAATCTACTGGCCATCTGTAAAAGAAATACCACAGGCAGCCCAGAAAAAAAAAAAAAAAGATTTCTCAATATCAAAAGCCTTATTCAAATCCTTTATATTCATTATGTCCTTTGGATGAAAATTTACTAGAATTTTCTACCATACTTCTACGGCACTACATAATGCTGTTTGGGTTTGTTTCTTTTAAAAATTGAAGGCACAGTTGTCCATTTCACGTCTGGTCAGAGCAAGAAGATTTCACAGAAAAAAAGTGACATAAATGAAATCATGAAAAGACATTAATTTTGATGTTGCTCCAGGTGCCAGAGCAAAGATCCCCCTGCTGTCCGTTGTAAAAGCCACAGAGAGATAAAGGAAGGAGCATCTGAGAGGAAAGAAAAGCAGACATATCCTAGCCTCTATGAGAAAAAAATACCAAACCAACTTCCTGGAGATCAAAGGAGACTCTGCAATGTTCACTGCAACTCATAAACTCTCTGACGTGTTAAGTACCCAGCTTGGAAACAATTACCAAGTGGGTAAAGAAGTTGTTTACACACTCCCCCTTAAATTTAGTCTTCTAACCTAATCATTTTGAGCTCTGTCTGTATGAAAGATTAAATAAACATTCTATAACCAAACTAACTTTTTATGTTTAAAAGTCCCTTTAGTCTTCATTGGGAAGTGCAATACAAAGCAAAAGCCATCCAGATGAAGCCATCCTAGAGACCAGGCTGACTTGGGTGCCATTACTAGCCCATTACCTCATGCTGACATAGCACCCAGACTAGATGACTGAGTGACAATAATGTGTCAAACTTTAGTCATAACTCATCCAACTTTGACTTGGCTTTGGAAACCTGGAAGCCTGATTTAAATCTCAGATGACCTCTGCTCTGTCTGTGTAGGATGACCTTTCTAGTGCTCAAGGGTGAAAAATGGAATAGAAAATATTCTTCCCAAGCAGAAGTATAAGTAAACTATGAAATGGAAGAAGGGGATATAAAACGAAGTGTTTAATATGCAGGCAGCACAGACGGTGCAGAAGGCTGCAGTGAGCCAAGATGAATTAGCCTCCCCTGGCTTGCAAAAGAAAAAGAAACGTCACCTTTCAAACAAATCCTTCTGTGCAACAGCACCAGCCCTTGCTGCCTGAATGCTGCCAAAATCATTCTCTTGGAGAAGCCTGGAGTTCATAAGGCCTTAATCAGCAGCACTGTTCAGATTGGCTGATTTGCTGTATGCCTGGGTAACAGCAGAATTACCAGCAGCAATAGGATAAGCACAGCAAGATGGTTATGCACTTTCTGAAAGGGCATGATGAGACGTAACACCAATGACTCAACCATTCAGCAAAAAGAGACAGAGCTAAATACCATACAGGAAAAGGGCCTGGTTTGACTTCAGTGGAGAAGAGCAGACCAAGTCTTTTCTGTTTTTCTTCCCTAAGCTCTTGAGAGTCAGACACACATTTCCTCCAGCAAAACAGGTAAGACTTGACTGCTGGCTACAATACCCCAGCTGGATAACTTTGTGGTTCTTTTGAAATCAAGACCGAACACATTTAAAGTAGAGGTTGTAAGACTAGGAGGTCTTCAATAAGCTATCTTGGTTTGAGAAAGCAAGAACCTTTAGAATGTAAAGTCCTAATAAACATATTTCTCATCAATCTTTTCTATACTTTATTACCAGAGATTCATCTGGGTTCATCTGTGTTAGGGTTCATGTATGAGGCTTATGTATATTTGTCCATAGCCTCTGCTATCCTTCCTCTCTTTCCCTCAGTGTTTGCCCATTTTGGCCACTGAGTCCAGGTGTTGTAAAGGACAAGACAGGAACCACATCTCATGGGGACAGCATCAGGATCTCTCTTTGCAAATAACATGAACTATCAGCTGAAACTGAGCTGTCAACTGAAATTGTTGCCTTAGATTTAAGGGGATAAAGATTAGAGATGAAGAGGCTTCTGTAGAGATATTCCTTTTTAAATAATAAATAACTGCTTTTCTGAGTGGAGACTGAAGTTCCTCGACTCCTGGGGTGCACCCACCATTTGGAGGCACTGAGAAAATCAGCACCTCACAGCTAGGACTGGAGCAAGCTCTGCTGAAGACTTGCCAAGAACCTTTGATGGAAGCAAAATCTCTGAAAGACTACATTGCAGTTGAAAGAATATCTTTGAGGACAGCTGAGCTGGTGAGATTACTCTTTTGATCCCACAAGGCTTTAAACCCCTAGAAACCAAACAGTAAAGATCATAAGGAGCTATATATGTGGGTAATAAAAATAGTAAAAATATTTGGGATGAGATTAGCAAAACCAGAAAGGCTTAAATGTATATGCTTGGAGAGGAGGAGACTGAGGGAAGGGAGGATATTCAGATTATGAAGGTCATAGGGACTAAACAGTTTCTCTTCTTAACTATGTTACATAGCACAAAGACAGCAGGACATTAAATGACAGGGCAGTCTATGCAGAAGAAACAGAGAGAATAAGTATTGTAAGTAGCCTGCAGCCTCCTTCTGGAATTTACTGCCACAGGAGATTATTAAGTCATGCACTATGTTCTTATTTTTAAAACGTTTGGATAAATGAGTACTTAATAATGATATGCACTGCCATGTAAGCTGTTGCATTACAATAGACATTAAAAGCTCATATTTCAAGATGTAAACAAATCACCCATGCTGGTCAGTAAAGGAATGACCGTCTGTCCCAACACCTTGTGTATTATTCCATAAGAGCTCAGATATTTCACTAAAGAATCTTACATCTTAGAGCCAGTTGTTCACCTTTGTCAGAAACATCATACACATCTAGAAGGAACAATGGCTTAATATGGCATGACAGCTTTTAGGAGCAAGTGCACGATTGCTGTAGATGTAAGAAAAGCATACAGTAGGAAGGCTTAGAGCTGACTTCTTCTATAAAACCTGTAGTTTAGTGCAGAAAAACAGAAGCGGGTACAAGCGGGTGTAACCAGTGAAGTCTATTGCCAGGTGCTGAGGATCTAACCTGTTATATTTCAAATACCACTGTGGATTTTCGTTCCCAGTATATTCTTTACCTGTCGAACATGCATAATGGTGGGATACTTTATTTTGCAAATGTGACAATCAATGTCTTCTCCACATTTTGTAGAGGATTAAAAGCAGGAGCTGGAGGCACCAGCGTCACTGTCAGATTTCCCAAGTCAGTCAGAGGCGGCAGGCACTCTCTATTGACATAGCTCAGCTTTTAGATTCATCCTCCACATGCAATATTGAAAATGTTTGTAGCTTTCTCAGCAGGTGTCATATCACTACTCAGTCCCAAGTTATAATTAAAGCTCATTATTTATCTGGGAAAAGTGAAAGCAAAAATTTAAAAGAGAAAAAAGAAACCCTATGCAAAACTCAGCTTCTGAACTAGCAGACTAGAAAACTTTTGGTAAACTCTCTTCATTTACAGGAAATTGCCTTCCCCATCAGGAAAGTTGCTTCTAGTAGATTTGGAGATAGCCTAAGTGCTACCACAGTTAAAAAGAGATAATTAAGTTAACGGAAGAGCTTTGCTTCTCAAAGTTAGCTGATGAAACATATTCTAGTCTTTCATGGAAAATACTATACAGATATTGGTCTAAGACTGAAATATAAATGCTGGCAAGCCTTGAAGAAGATTAATTGGAAAACCAGAGATTTGATGAAAAATATTTTAAAACTTTCCTAAAAAACAGAAATCCATTAATTTAGTTTTTTAATTGTGTTTTGGTTTTGGGTTTTTTTTTGGCATGGAGAAATATTTTTATGAGGATTTGCATGTTGATCTCCAAAGACTTTCTGAGAAATATACCGTCTTTCTCAAAAACTTGTGTATCTGAAAATTAAGGGTAATACCGATCCTCAGTTGCTTTGAGCAAGACACGATAAGCATATTCCCAAAAACACACTGTAGGAACATCCAGCTCAGAATCAAAAGGAGATATGGATTAGAATGTAGATGAGGTCAATTTACCAATGTATTGATATCACTAGAGTTACTCTGAAATAAAACGGCAATATTTATATCACTAGAGTTATTAATGATATCAATATTGGCAATATTGACATCAGTAGAGTTATCCTGAAGTAAATGGCAATAATGAACAAGGACTCATGAAAACCACAGGCTCTTGCCCACCACTGGCAGACCTAGGGAAGAAAACTGATTTCGCTCATGGAAGTCTCTTCCTCTGTGTACTCATAGACTGAATCAAGAGAAACCTGCTTCTAATCTTCAGTGAAAGCTGAAATCTCCCTAAATGCATTAGCTGTGGATAGTAACCTTTGGCTGATTCCCAGTAGACACATCTTGCTTTCCTGCAGGATGGTCACAACTGCACCTCATATAAACCTTTATATTCTCTGGCAGCAATTCCCAGGCAGGCATATTAAACGCTGCCAGGAGACTCTCAAATTCATTGCCAGTTTACACATTGACTTTATGAGTTCCCCAATGCTTTCTCATGACCCACAAACAAGTCAAAACTGAAATCAATTGAAGAACTGAAAGTAAGATGTAGTCCCCAGATTCACAACAACATATTTCATTGCTAGTTTTCAAAATTCTTCTAAAGAGGGTCAGAACTATCAGCACCTTTTTACATGTTGAGAAACTGAGATACGAGGACATGACCTGATTCGCCCAAAGTCAGCTCATACAGAAAGCAATCTCACATGTCCTGAGTCCTAGCCCAGTTCTACTGAAATTAATTCAGAAAGCCTCAGAGGCAAAGAGAAACATTCAGATGTAGAGTCTCAAGCTGTGACTCAATAACAGTAGAGAAAAAAAAAAATAAGAAAAAAAAAAAAAAAAGACAGTAGCATTAAAGGAAGCTTCTTAGTACACCAAGTACCTAGTTTGTTAGCAACAAAAGGTCAAGATGCTTCCTCAGCCATTGAATTAAGATATTAGGCTCCTCACATTATACTGGAGCCATGGGCTGCCATCGGCTACCATCAGCATTTGACAGCAAATCAGCCAAGCTCCACTGATTTATAGAATAAACAAAGTTATATACTCAGTCAGTAGTGGTCTCCATTCACCTCCAGGTACACCTGTAGAAAGGGTGTGCTGACAAAAGCAGCCAGCTGTGGAGAACCATGGAGAGAGAGGAGGGCCCTATATCTGAAAATTCAGATTTGATCCACCCTGCAGTGACAAAAAAAAAAAAAAGTCCAAATCACTCAGAAAACACCAGAAAGGATTAGTGGATACTGACACTAGTTTAGTCCCATCATTGTTTTTTCTGGTCAGGACCTTCTATGCCATGAAGCAAATTATAGGGTGGTTTTTCTATCTCCTATTGTTGCTTATGTATCCAGCTGGTGATTACTGTCTTCCCTTTCAAAATAGAAATAGAGAGACCCCTGAGCAATGCATAAACAAATGTCCAGAATGACTGAGCCTTATTCAGGATGAGCCCAAGCTAATAAACCCTTCTGGGTGATGGGAATTACTCACCAGACATAGCACCTTTAAATGGCCCACTATTCCTCTTGGAGAGTTTTGCTGGGAATTCAGTGCTGTGCTGTGAAAATTCTCTGGACAGATTTCTGTGCCCTCAGAGGTCAATAAAGCATGGTGCCATGACTTTTAAACACATTGAGGACTAGGTAGCAACTGTGCTGAAAATGGCACTAGGGTCCTGATGGACACTAGGCTAGACATGACTGGAACATGCCCTGCTAGATGTGAAGGTAGCAACACACTGGACTGTATTCGTATGAGGGTAACCAGTAAACTGAGGGAGGTGATGATTCTTTTTTTAGTCAGCACTTGTTATGCTGCCTCCAGAATCCTCCATCCAGTTGCCCAGGGGAAACCACTGAGATGGTGCTCCTGGAGCAGTCGTCCATGAGGAGAGGCTGGGAGACGTGGGATTGGTCAGCCTGGAGCTGAGAAGGTTTTGAGGAAACCAGTCATTGGAAGAGGTTGTCTAGGCTGTTCTATCCTCACAAGCTTTCAGGACCTGGCTGGACAATACCCTGAGCAATCCACTCTGCACTGAGCAGAAGCTTGACTTATAAACCACATAAAGTTTCTTCCAACCTGAATCAATTGTATGATTCTACCAAATATAGTCACAAAATGATGGCCTAGTGGGTGAGGCTCTATGTATATGATGACTGGGCTCTGTGGTCAGTTCTGCCACAGCTTTCTTGTGTATCCACAAGTGAGTTGTCTAACCAAAGATCCTGAATGATATTTAAGCATTTAACTCTTCTTGTCTTCCCTTCTTCAGGAGTTAGATGTCTACATAAGAGTTAAAAATTTATGCACACTTGTGGAACCTGTAGAACTTAGCTCCCATACAACTAAGTTGAAACTACTCCAGGAGATTATTGTGGTGATTAAATTGATTGATACTTTTATTATAGTGATAGAGCAAGTCAAAAAGTCCTGATAATAACAGTAAAGTTCAATTATGTGTTGCTATACTGCTGAGTTGCTGATGAATGAATAAATCATACAGCCTATAATCACAATGTAAAGAAAAGCCTCAGACCTTCCATGAATCTATACAACAGGTCATGGATCATTAAGAAAATCAAAACACCTACTAGATTTACCATATTTTGGGTAAATCCCACCCACACTTAACCCCGTGTTTCAAGACGCAGAAAAATTAACAGGTTGTTGTTAGTTACCAGGAAGGTATGATAAAACTGACTGCAGGGGAAAAGAGAACCCCCAAATTATAGTTGAGACAGGCTGGCCAGCCCTTGAATGCTGAGAAGATGAGACATCAAACCCATGTTTATTTGACAGGAAGAGAGAAAAACAGGTAATGAAAGGATGAAACTGAGACCAGAAATGTGAAGTATGCCCAGCATTTTGAACTTTAAGTTAAACCCAAATACCCAGTAGACATTGCAGCAACTGCTGAACTTAGTTCTGAATGTTGCTTTGTTCCTTTCAGTTATGTAGCCAGGCTTAGCAAGTGCGTGCCTCTCATTGCACCACCAACAGCTTAAGCCCTAGTGTTTTGGGACAGAGCAGGCAGAAGAAAAGACATCATCTGCTCTCTAGCTCCTCAATACCACAGTCCATGCTGCTCTTCCCTGGTACCTTGTGTGATTTCAAAGTGAATATACGAACTCTGTGCACTTTCTTGTTGCCAAGGGAACTTGATGTCTGAGTTACTTGTACCTAACGTACTGGATTCTCCATGAATATTTAGAGATCTTAAAGAGGGTCAATTTTTTTATGCCAGAAACATGTTTCAGAGAAGACAATTCTGAGCAGGAATCACGTAACTGATATCCTACATTTACATTTGTTTATATATTTGTTTTAAGACAGATCCTACAATTGCAGTCCCTACAGTAATATGACTGATTAATAGGATTGGTAACTAGATAAACCTTCACAGCAGTTACAGACAGGACTACAGCTGCTAAAAGACCAAGAGAGTTTTCCAGCGTAGCTCTCTTTTTTAAATGAGCACAAGTGTGCCTAAATTTAACCTTTAAAGTTCCTTGGCACATACGAAGTTGTCCATCATGTTGGTATGATTTTGCTAACTGGATATTACTGACAAAAAAAATGCTGCTCAAGACAGGTCTCTATGTTTTTATTTCTGGCTTTATCTGTCAGTAATACCTTTCCTACAGTGTTAGGTCCTTCCCTGACCATTCACCAGTGCTACTGTGATCCCTTCCATACATGGAAAAGCAATTACCAAGGAAGAGTCACTATCATATTCTCATTTTTTACCTTTTCTGCATGCCTTTAGATAAACCAAAGCTTGTTTTCAAATGCCTTGAGTTAAAAGCTTAAACATCCTCAGCTCTTGTTAACAGCAAGATGTAAGGTGGTAGGTACTTCTGACAGTGAGACCAGATGTTTTTGAACACATCTGTGAAGAATCAGCATTTGTCTGTGAATTCTGCATGCACAACAATTTATTCCACAAAGCCATCTCAGCTGAATTTCCTAGAAGAGTAGCCTGTAAAACAGATGAGCTCATATATCTTCTTAGGCGCGATGTCTCTTTTGGCAGGAGGGGCAGACTCTTCTCTAACATCAAGGTAAGATGCTGGAACTCAAGTCTGGTTATTTTTCATTCTGATTCTAGTTACACTAGTAAAAGCCTTCATGGTAGTTTCTTAAGAGCCACAATAAAATAAAGGGGAACATATTTTTATTTAGATCAATCTGTGCAACTTAATTATATTTTATTTTCTCTTTTGATTTACTACTTGTTTTTATATATAAACTACAAAATAAAGAACGCAGGACATAGGGAAAAAAGAACAAAACATGGGAGTGTGTGGCTCTTATTTGGTCAGGAAACTGAGTTTTATTCAATGTAAGTAACTTCGTTATTTTTCATGCCATGTGGAAAAGGGAAAAACACAAAGGCGGAACCGTCTAGAGAGCTTCAGACAGGGAGTCACTCTGCAGACTGTATCACTCGTGTGTCTCTGCTTTATGACTGAAGAACAAAACTGGATATTAAGCAAGACAGGCAACTATTTCTAGAATTAAACTTATTTCACACTTTTCATCATAAAACAGTTTAATTGCCTTCTAACTGCCAAATTTTAAAACTACAGGCTTTAATCTCCATACTGAGGTTCTGCCACCCGTTAAAAAAAAATTTGAACTTTTAACTAAAACAGTCAAGCTATATCCAAGTGGAAAATATATTTTCCCCATGCTTAAAAGAAAAGTAATTGCATCTCTCCTGTGACCACTAAGTTCTAGAACTTTGACTTAATGCAGCAAGAACCTGAAACTTCACAGGAAGGGGAGAGAAAAAATTCCAGTATCAGAGATATAACTTTTACTAGTTCTACTCAAAATGAAAAGCTGGAAACGAATAAGCAAACCAGAAACAAAGAGTTTCTGATGCTGAAAAAATTCCAAATTGGATTTTGTTTCAGTTTGGCATACACATTCCCCACAGACTGTCACTCTCCTGGCCATGTTCCCACCGCTCTCAGCTTCTTCCTAGCATTAGATGCTCAACACACTGGGCACGGCCCTCATGCAGGAGCTGAGCAAGGTCTTCTCAAGCACTGATTGGTCTCCTCAGCAGCATGCCACTGTAACATGATGTTTTCTAAGGGAAACTGAGGAACCATCCAGACATGCAATATTAATTTAATATTAAAAATATTAAAAAGATATTAAAAATGTTAGGACTGTAAATTCAAACGCTTAAAAGTTAGGAGGTTGAACTAGCTCTACTTTTGCAAATCACTCACCCCCAATGTGTACCTGTATCGTGGTAAAAGGGATTATTCAGTCGTATTTCCTGGGATATTATTCCTCTCACTTCATATAAAATGCCTAAAATGTAGAGGTCAGGTTGAAATATATTGCTTTAAAAGACAGCAAGAGACTGCCACCATCATGGGCAACTCATCCCATACAGTAATGAATGCCTAGGGTATTTGTTTGAGTAAACAGGGAATTTAGACACTCCTGAAGACCATTGAGTTTACCTAAATTAAGAATCCTTCTCTTCTGCCATAAACACAGGAAGTGATGGAAATCTGCTCCCATTCTGCCGAGTCCTTTTCCATAATAACCAGATGGTTAAAAGAGGAACAAACAGACCAGTACTTTCAGCTCCATTCAAGCTGATGGGTCTAAACTCACATTGCCCAACAGATCCCAGCCTTCTAATGCCAAGGGTTATCCCAGATTCAAATGTTCCTATTAATCCTGTAGAATTTGGCCTGCCTGCGTGACCCCAATGGATTCAGATAAACAGCAAGCAAGAAGAATTTTGGAGGCTTATAGAAGGCGAATAAACTTTCACCTTTCTCCCCAGTGAAGCCCTTTTGCATTTCAGTGTGCAGCTGAAGTTAGAAATTTCAGAATAAGAAGAGAGAATCTTTATAAATGCAGTTGCTTACAGGATTGATAAAAGTGAGCTACATTGCTTTTTGAGACCTCGGGTTGAATTGCGGTCTAACCCTATACACAAGGAGTATTTAGGCACACTGCAAGCTACCTCCAGTCATTGCTAGTTATGTATACGAACTCCCCAATAGGTACCTCAGGGAATTTGATCTTTTTCTGCCTTTCTGTTCTTAAACTCTTCTTCCTATATTTCTCATTGAAATATGATAAGCGGAAATGCTTTCTGAAAGATTTTTGAGAATTTCATCACAATCTCTTCCTACTGTTGAAGACCTCAAGCTCTACTGAAATATGCAGGAATAATAATCCAGATGCAAATGTTTGTGTACCTCTGTAGAAATTCATCCCAAAGCTCCAGTACAAAACACCTGCAAACTTCAGTGAATCTGATTTCCAAACATGATTTATTTTGAAACCTTAATCCTCACATGCAGCATTGAAATAGCTAGTGAAGGAGTGTAGACTCTAGAGAGTCTGTCTGTACCAGCCAGCTGGTGAAAGATGGAAAATAAAATATATTGAGCCTGAACTTGACAGGCAAGTTAAGGGTCTCTGCTATTTTTCTAATGATCTCTGAATGTCCCAAATCCCTTTTCTGGAGTCTGTGTCTCATAGTGCTCTTTATGGTTACACTAGGATTTTTATTCTCTGGGATAAATAAAATTGAGCAGACAAAAGGAGTATTTCAAAAGCCAGTTTTTGTGTGTGCAGCGTCAAGTCAATAGATCGGGTCAAATTTTTGCTATGTCTAAGAACTGTAAGATGCTAATATACATTCTTACTGCAATCCTCTCTACTCACACTTGGGTAAGTTGTAGAAAGACTGTTTTATGTCTTTTCCCTGTATTGCATGAAAGCAAAGCATATGTTCATCTGCTTAAATATATGGATTTCACACGTTATAGATATGCATTTCTGGCAGTTTTGAATAGAAGCTTCTTGTTTCTCTACATTTTGCTTGTCTCTTCTTCCTTTCTGCTCTGAAGACAGAAGTGAAATAAACCTTTTATTTGGGATAGAGAATTTTAAAAATGTGTCTGTTGCTGCATAAACAAATCCCAGTGTTGTGTAACCATTCCAGCGAAACTAAACAATTCATTTATTTCCTCACTGTGTTAAGTGCAAATGAACTCATATTTTAGCAGTGTCGCCTGTCTTTCATACAAAGATTCTTGCACAGTGGGATAAGATGGTGTCTGAGTCTGTATTCACATTAATAGGCTAAATAGGATCTGCGAATAAACTTTAGACTTTGCACATCATTATGTACATATTCAGCTCCAAAGATAAATTCTTAGCACTGTCCATTGCAGAGTTTTGGCCAGGATCAGATTAGCAATTTGCCAAATAATGGTGAACTCTTTATGACATACCTTCCTGTCAGCTAGTTTATCAGTACAACAGGTAAAATGCCTACTTTGAATCTCAGCAGCTCTTCTTTCTAATGTCCCTGGCAATTAGAAGGTAGCATAGAGATCCCAGTTTTAGTCCCAAGCATAGCACATTCTCAGTGAATATCAAAAAACCTCTGGAAGGATGCTGTGAAAAGAGCTTAGTTACTTGTGGAAGGGGAGGGAAATGTCATATACTACAATAGGAAATGGAGAATAAACCTACGTGTTGCCCTTGAACCCACTATGGCTTGGGGAATTTATAACCTGTACACTAGAGCTAATTTCGTTCAATCAGCAAACCTGGCTGCATGAATTCATTATAGGCAAAGCATACCTCCCAGAGCACTGGGATCCCCTGTACCTGAGCATAGCCCTGGGTTAGTACTTTGGCAGGCACACTGCAGAAAGACCTGTCTTTTGGAGGGCTGGAGCCACCTTTGTGGCTAGGAGCCAAGCCTTGCAGAGCTTGGAGGTAGGCTGGAAACTGCTTCTTCGGTGTGGCAGGTTCTTTGGACCAGGTTTTTCTCAGCAGTAAAGAACTACCAGGCTTAACTATTTCAATTTGTCATTTTGAAGTAACAACATGCACTTAACTGCTATGAGGCTTAATTTACCTGGAACTTTGATTGCTTTGAGGGGAAAATTCAACAAAAGAAAATTGTATTCCAAGCATATGGAATACGGAACGCTGAGGGACTAATGTATTAACAGAGAGCTTTAGTTCTCTATAGTTTTGGCAACGTGACATATAAAGAGCTGAGGCTGAAAAGCAGCTGAGAAATATTCTTAAGGGGAAATGTTTTTCACAGACCCCTGTCTCTCTTGGCACAAAAACAATATGTTCTAATTACTGAAAGTATGTAAGAACAGTCACACTTTAATGTTAGGACTGAAAGAGGCTAAAGAAACTCCAGTGGAAAGTGCGCTGGGTTTCTCCCAGGCGCTGCAGAGCATAAGTGTTCCACTTTGTTTCCAGATTTAATTCATTACATTGCTTTTGGTTTTCACTCTGAATCTGTGAAAACCCCAATCTCTGCTCAGCTCTGACAGTCAAAAATATCCCATACAACAAACACTCCAGGAGAATGTATTCATCTCTCTGATAGATGTATTCATCTGTTTTTCATGCGTCTTGATGCATTTTTTCTCCCTTCTATTTTTTCTGGTTTTTTGTGTTTTTTTTTTTTATTCTCCCTTAAACTAGCCTTAGAATTTCAATCTTAGAAATCAGATGAGATTTTAATGGTGCTTGACGAGGTGCTGAGAATTGCCACAGGGCACAAGCGAAGGGGCAGCGTCCTTTCAGAATGAACGTGGTGATCAGAAGTGCTTCAATAGTAACTTTTTCAGAATTAGTTGGGGCTTTTTAAAGTATTCCACCTGCTAAATACTTTTTATTGAAACGAAAATAAGTACCTCTATCAAATAAGCCTATGAAAATGTAAAGGAGAGGAAATACTGAAGCTGCATATATTCACCACATTTAGCCGTCTTATTCACATGTCAGTCTGCAGACTTCTCACTTGAACTCCCCACTGGAAAGGTGACATTGAGAATAGCTGAATGAACTGGGAATTTTTCCTGTGCAGCCCAATTACAGAACACCTGTGTTAAATCACTCTGTGCTGATTCACTGCGATCATTCATAAAGCTCAAGAGCCCTCAAAATGTCTCTTTCCTCATCTGCAGTGAGGTGGTGATGGTGGGCAAGTGGCGTCAGTATGAAGCATGAAAGATTGCTCGTTCAGATCCTCCTAAAAAGGATTTTTATTTTATATAATTTTCATGGCAGCAACTGCCAAGAACACCTGGGCTACTCCACTTGTCTCTCATACGTAATTTATTTTTGCTTTAATTTTTAACACCCTTGAAAGGGGACAAGAGCTGCTACTGGCATAATTGTATGTCAGAGTTCCAAGTCCATCTGAATGTCGATGGTGCTCCCACACCAGAGTAAATCCATCTTTTCTCCGATGCTGCTTCCTAGAGAAACTTCCTCTGGATTTGCACTCATACTGCGGAGCACTGAATACCCATGTACACGGGCTAATGTCTTATTTCAGCCAGCTGAGCTGTAAAGGCCTGTTTGCAAACTGAGAATGTGAACTCTGTTTGGAGAATCACTTATGCCTCTCAACACACCTGTATCGCGTCCATGCTAGAACAAAGAGATCTTTATACACCTCATGATGGAAAGAACACAGCCTCACACTTCTGTCTGTAGAATAGTGGTTTTCGACATATTTTTCCCCCCATTTTGTAAAACTCTCAGAATTTTCCTACATAGCAAATTTCTGCTGTCTGACAGTACTATCTTTAGCTATTTTTTCATAACTCCCTTGGAATTAGTCCATGCTCCCTGCAAATCAGAAATTGAAAAACATGATTTCATTGTACTTCAACATATTTTTTTCTTCACTCCAGAAGGAATCTTAAGTTTCCTGAAGGAAATATCCCCAGTGAAACAGGATTCAGTTTTCATATGTTCCATGCTCCCTGCTGTTTCTAGCCATTTATAGAGATTAAAAAGTAAAACACAATGCTGAGAGAGCCTCCTTGGTTTTTACTGCATGTTACTTGGTCAATAAAGTTATACCTGCAACCACAGAGGTTGCTGCTCCAGAAAACAAATCCCACATTGCAGGCCAAGTAGTACAGTTCATGTCACTCATAAGACATGACCAATTCCAGTGAAGGGACCTTGCACATCACAGCATTGAATTTGGTTTAAGTCCTATGTTATAAAAATAGTTATTACTTTGCAGTTGGGTTTCAGTTGAAGGTTCTCAGAATAAAGAAATAACAATGTCACAACCTGATGGACTGGTATATTTACAGCACGATATCAAGGATTATATGCCCTGAGGAAACTGTGGAAGTACTTCAGAGTAATATCAGAAGATGCTACAGGGCGCAGAGCCAACACATGACATAGTTTCAGCCATGTGACTAGCAAGAGAGAAAACTACCCCACAAAAGAATAACAGAATCATTTAGGCTGGAAGGGATTTTCATCTCTCCCCTTCTAGTCCAAAAGCAAGGGTAACTTTAGGCTAACGGTCAGCTTATAGTCCACCAGGACACCAAGGTCTTTCTCTGCAGAACTTCCTTCCAGCCAGTCAGCCCATTCCTCTAGCCTGTCCAGGTCCCTCTGAATGGCAACACCCTCATCAAGTCTGTCAGCAACTCTTCCAAGTTTTATACCATCTACAAATCTGCTGAGTCCACTCTCTCTCATTATCCAGGTCATTAATGAAGATATTAGTTAGTATTGGACCCACTATTGACCCCTGGGGTATATCACTAGTATCTTGACTGCAACTAGGCTTTGTGTTGCTGATCACAACCTTCTGTATCCAGATGTTGATCCAATATTCAGTCCACCAGTCCACTTATCTAAATCATACTTTTTCAGCTTATTTGAAAATTTTAAAAGGGAACCAGTGTTAAAAGCCTTCCTACTGTCAACATCCACTTCTCTCCCCTTGTCCACCTAGCTAGTCACCTCTTTGTAGAGGACAATGAAGAGGGCAAGCAGGATTTCCTCTTTGTAAATCCACGGTGACTACTCCTGATAATTTTCTTGCCATTCATGTACCTGGAAACAGTTTCCAGGACTAGTTGCTCCATAACTTTCCCAGAGATTGAGGTAAGGCTGATGGTTTCCTGGATCTTCCTTCTTGCCCTTCTTGAAGACAGAAACGATAGACTTCAGGAACCTCTCCTGAACCTACAGAGGTTCAGACTGGATATTAGGAAAACTTTGAAAGGGTTATTCAGCCTTGGAACGGGCTCCCCAGGGAAGTCGTTGAGGCACCATCCCTGGAGGTAATCAAAAGATGGGTTGACCATAGTGCTTAGTGACATGGTTTAGTAAAGTTTTTTTAGTCAGAATTAGGTTGATGGTTGGACTAAATGATCTTAAAGGTCCCTTCCAACCTAGACAATTCCATGACTGACTATCAGTGAACCATGTGTGAGTGTTGGAATTGCATTGTTTGACACTTGAGACATGTCCCGTGTTTCCCAGGAGCAATGATCAGTCTATGAGTGCAAATGGCACAAACACTACACTCACACTGCAAGCCAGACCAGTGCCTGCTATTAGATCTTTCCCTTGTCTCCCTCTAGCAATAGTTTTACGAATTTATTTTTTTTTCCCAGATCCAATGCTTTGTCAGAAATAGGGACATCTAGGGCTGGAAATCCTGGTCTTGCTGAAAGCTATGTCAAAAATCCTTATGTATTCTGCAATTCAGTGTCAAGTCATCTCACTGCATTAAAGGAATTACTTTTTTATGCTCTGGTTGTATTGTTATACTGCATCCATCACTGTGGAATCTCAAATCCCTGACCTGAGTATGGGTAAATTAATTCTGAAGCTGTTTTTCAGAGCAATGAACTGAAAACAAAAGGCCCAAGAGGTTTTGGAGGCAGACAGCAGAAACAGAATTTCTATCTTGTGCCCTCAGGGAAACAAGAATTCAAAATTCTATGACACGCTTTGAAAAGACAATATTTAGGGTAAGATACATATTATTTGATTTTAGCTGTAAACAATTCAGTGATGATAGCTAACGTTAGTAATTGGTGATCAGACTACTGCCAATGGAAAGTGACAGACACTTTTATAGGATAATTCAACTTCTCCACAGATAAACATGGAAAATTTTAATAACTAACTGGAGACGCTTGATGCTTCTCTTTCCTTTGAGTGTAGCAAGAAGGAACACAGTCAGTTTAGACCAGATACCTACATTTTAGAAAGCTAAAGTGAGATGAACATGATTTGGAGAGACAGCAACATAGTCCCTTAGGTTTTGTTTTCAATACGTCTTCAAACAAAGCAGTATTTGAATGAGTGACTGTTGTGGATCACAGGAGTTGCGGCAAACAGGATTGCTATTGAAAATACTCTTCATGAATCATCACTGAAACACCATACCAAGTTGTTAGATCCTAGATACTCTGTTTAAGATGAGCCATAAAATACAGCCAATGATCTTTTATGTACGATAAAAATCCCATGTCCCTCTTCACAACAAGAATAGTGGAGATAGCCCCAGTAGCTTGGGTTTCTTCCAGCTGAATAATTACATACTGCATGCTACCTTTTCCTACGCTGAAGAAGACACTGCTTGCATAACATTTCCGTGCTTTGGTTACAGACAACTACACTTCAAGGTTAGGCTTCTTTACCGCATATGTCCAATAGTAAAAACTATGATCCAAGAGAAGACAGAAAACTGTAGATGCAACAAAAAGTGTTTCTTTTTCATATTCTACTAAAAGGGAGTGATTCCTTGGAGAAACCATCTCCCAAATCCACTGGTCTCCAGGGGCTATATTAATGATGACTTGACTTCAGTCATTTATAAGAACTTTATTTCCTTCCCAGCTCCTCCAAAAGCAGAACTGCTATTGGATACATTCCCACAGAAGGCCCCAGTGACATCTGCATCAATTAGTAGTGCTTTCATAGCCATGAACTTCAAAATTTTTGAAATCTGTTGTACTTACAGGGGGAAAAAAAAAGTGAGTATCTGGAAAGTGAGAGGAATATCATGAAGACTGTCAAGAAAGCCTTTGTACTTGGATTGCTCCTTTCTCCCTCCCCAAATTGGTTAATGGTGAGGAGTGGATTTTGCAAGGTCTGTTCTGGGATCTCTGGCTGAAAGGAACTCTCCCAGAAATGTTACTCAGTCATTAAGGACTGCAATTCTCCGTTGTCTCAAATGTTATAAAATTACTATAGGTTTTAGACACTTCCTAAATGTGTTCATCCAATATTTAAGATTCCAAAATGATTGTAAGGTTGGACAGAGTTTTTCTTTGGCTTCTGGCTCTAGAAACCTGAAATACTGCTGTAGAATTTGAAAATCAGCTGTTCTGATACATAAACCCTAGGCATATGTCGATCTTTGAATAATATATCAAGGATCTCAGAATAAAATCTCTTAATAATTTAACCATTAGCCCACAATCTTTCATTGTGGATATCTGCCAAAAAGAGATAATAGCAAGATGGATGTTCAGATACACTTTTTACCCACTGATGTTACAGCTACCTGAATGGATGTAAACCATGGCTAGGGAGATTTCTTTCTCAGCTCTGGACTGGTGGCAGTTTAACACGAAGGAGTCTGGTTACAGGGCAAAAAAAAAACAGACTAGATTAGTAAGTAAATTGTGGATGGGGGAATAGGAAAATTTGGGCTGTGTTCCCAGTCCTGTCACTGGCCTGTTTTCAAACCTTCACAAATTCCTATTTTCCTTCCTTTCCTTTGCACAATTCCTCTATTTAGGTGGCAGAACAGAATCAAAGATAACGATTTCATGCTATGGGCAAAGACTGTTCCTTCAGCTGATTCTACTTGTAAATCTACTTGTAACTTAAAATGAACATGTAGTCTTGGAGAAAGGGACCAGACAGTTGAATTGACCCGTGGAGTATAAGATCCTTCTGCAGTTCCATCTCCTGCTCTGGGTCCATGAGTTTTACATTGCTAGCTACATGGTCATTCAGCTTCAACAGAGGAGTGGAGAAAAAAAATTACCTCCTACTCCATCTGCCACTAGAACCACTTCATGCACATTTACCTCCCTGTGTGGTTATTAGAGGGCTGTGTGTAGCAGCAATCTACCAGCCACTCAGCTGTCACAGAAGACAGAACTTCAGCTGCCGATTACCAAACACATGACTTAGGCTCCTAAGCCAAGGCACAATTTCAGGCTCTGCAACTCAATTGTCGATGTAAAATGAAAGAACCAGCAGGAAGAAAAAAACTTCTTACGATAGCTTCGCTGCCAAATCAAACAAATCTAATGATTACCCTTTAAGTCACAGGTAACAGTGAACACAGAAATGTTTTTGAAACATCAGCATCAAGAAGCCAGAGAAGGCAAGGGAATCAGATGACCAACATACCTTCACAAAAGGGAAAAATTTCTTTCCATAAGAAGTCCATTGTTCTGCTGTATGCAAATGAGCAACTATGCCAAGTTATATTTATATTTATGTTTATGTTTATATTCTTAGCTGTTTGGATTTCATTTTTTTAAAACTCAACAGCTCATTCAATCCTAAAGTGAAATGTTTCATTTCAGATTCAAGCTTCTTTTGGAATGAAAGCGGAAGTCTGAAGCAGAACACTTCATCTTGAATCAAAGTGGTTTAGAACTCCCTGAATGGCTTTTGCTGCTTTTTACATCTGAAGCTGCTAAAACTGAGGAAAATATTTTAGTGTTGACAAAGCTCCATCTTTTCTTTCCTGAAAAAAATTGATTCAATTTATAGATACTGGCTTGTTTTGTTGGGACTGCACACAGCTATCAAGGTCTGACACATATACCTGAGAAAAAATCATTCCTGTTGCTCAGCTGTGTTTCTGGAATTTGTGGTTAATGCAGACACAGAAAAATTACTTGAAAACTTTCCCTCAGCAGGCACAGAGGCCCTTCTGTATCTTCAGAAATTGTTAACTTGCTTCTCGCAGGATGTGTAACAGCAATTCAACCATTTCCAAAACAACTCTTCTTTCTTTAGGGGCCACTCTATCTTGTCAAATTGACAAGATCTCAGTTTTATCCTTCAAGAACGAGACTAAAGAGGCAACCGCTTCTTAAACTCCCTTGTTCCAGCACAGAGACCACTGACTGTTTAGGTCCCAGCGCTGTTTTCTACCATTCGCTAGGAGGCTCTAGGCCAGATCAACAAGGCCTGATAAGAGCTCTGAAAGATCTGGCAGCAAAACAGAAAACAACTATTAATTTCTAGGTGTGAGGGATTGCAAAAGATGCAAAGATACAGGAGTCTTTCTAACAGCAGTCAGAAGCATCATCTGTTTTTCCCTTATCAAATAGCTGTTTGCTTGTTGGTAATTGCTGCTTCTTTTCATGTATTGACTAAAATCAGCAGATACAGGTACATTCTGGAAAGGGAATAATTGAACAATTTGTGAAATAAAGTCTGGACCCCCCCAAAGTCCCTCAAGCAATGGCTCCATTGGAGCAATTTTTCCAGCTCTGGAACTGTCTTCTTAATTTGTGCTTGAATAAATCTATCCAAAAGTGACACAAAAAGAGCAAATAATGGTTGATGCAGAGCAAATGCATGAGACAAACTCTCCCACAACTGAACACAGAAGTACCTTTGGACACCAGGGGGATTAATCTGCAGATGGTAAATTGTCTGACACGTATGCAAGCTGACAAGAGTTTTCAACTTTCAATTATTGTACTAAATAGTTTTCTATTTAATGCAAGATTTCTGTCTGTGAGCTTCGCTTTATATTATTATTTGTTACAGGACTACTATCAGCTTCAGGGCTAGAGTACTTCTGAGACTGAAAAGTGCCATTTACAGTTACTGGTTGAAACAGAGAAGATAAAATTAGAATCTGAGATAATTTCACTTGTTCAGGTGAAGTCACAAATCAGCCCTAGAGGCAGATACTCTGGAACAAAATTGACCAACAGAAATGTTACTGAGCTGCTCTTCGATCATAATTTCGCTGCAGTTAGTACTGTAAACACCAAGAACACAGATGGCAAAGCATCAGTATCAGCAGTGAACACTGCCTGTGAGCTATTGGAAACACTCATTTTCTCATTCCTCCTTCCACCCTGGTGTAACTCACTGCCACAAAGCTGCCACAAGCCTGCAGGAGGGGAACCAAACTCACAACAAAAGCCTAGGGAGATTTTGTCCCTAACCACAGAGCGGGAGAGGGCTTGTCGCATCCTAAAATCCAGGTCAAAAAGGGGGATTATTTCTATTTTTCACTTGTAAAGGGCCAGCTCTTTGGGGAGAGGCAGATTGGACAAACACTTTGTAAGACACAGCTGCAGTGAACCATCAGACAGTGAGTTCCCAGGGGCTCTGGAGGCAGATATGAATGGGAACCTCAGAGGAAAAATTGCAGCCTTGGGAGATCGTTGCTGCTAAGAGCTGCTGTAAATGTGAACCACGACCTTGTATCTGTTATGAGGCTCTTCTGTTGTTTTCATAGTTGTTGAGATACCTTGTTGCTCTGTATGTTCTCCCCTTTAAGACGGAAGAGAAACGCTCTCTGTTTTCAACTTGAAGTCCTTTTGACCTCAAAATGGTCTATGTACCCTTCAAAAGCCAAGCTCGTCACTCACGCTCAGCAATGTTCTTTCCTTTAATCCTACATGGAAAAAAAGAGCATGGACTGCTTGTCCTGAAGCTTGAAAAAAAAAAAAAATAAGTATCACTGGCATGTCAGCACCACTTGCCTGGTTAACTGAAGGACTTCATAGCAAGATATACAAGCAGTAACAGGTCTTAATCTTACTCAGCCTAGAAAGTGTGAATAATGTAAGCCAAACATTTATGAATCCAATCAAAATTAGCCTAGAGACAGCAGTCTGTTATCTTCTTGCCAGTAAATCTACTCTTTGAACAGGAAATAAATCACTGTGGTAATGGTACCACATTTTTTGCCTTTTTTTGTTAAATCTTTCCTTTCCAAAAAGAAATAGGTTGACTGTTGAAGATAAAACAAGTTTGCAGCAGGTGTTGCAAAATATATACTGTGGGCTGACAGCCAAAGCTGCCTCTGCAGACAGATAAATGCACCTTAGCACAAGCAGCAGCACTGAAGTTCATTTAAGGACCCAACAAAATAACTGACCAGAGACAGAGAGTACATTTCAAAAGGAAAGGTGAAATGTCTTTTCACATCATCATACAAGCTGCTCAGAGGAAAACAAATAGATCATCAGGGTACTTCTCACAGTTTTCTTCTCCTGGCAGCATGTGGAAATGGTGTTGGAGGCGTGACATCTATAACCAAGTTTGTGCCCCATTAGTTGGCTACCATTGACTGGCTTGAACTAATCAGCCTCTGAACCCAGAGTATAAACATGCACTTGGCCTCTGCACAGAAAATGAGTGAAAATTGGCGTATGCTCAGGTGAGAGCTCTGCTGTGGCACTTTGAAGTAGAAAAGGGCAAGATTAATTCAGATGCAGCCCTACCCGCTTGTGATTCTTGTCTAGCAACTTCTTATCCATCATTTTCCACAGTGTCTATGTTTAGGATATGTTGCTTCCTTTTAAAGCCAGCATTTTGCTTTACTGACATGTTTTTAGGTGTGAAGGGAAGGAGATAGATCAACGGGAGTTCCTTGTCACTACTAAACAGAATCTACTATATTTGGCTCAGTTTTTTGTTTTAGTGGGATTATTCTTCTCAACAATGCAGCCATAAATGAAACAGCTATACAAACAGGACAACACATTGCACTTCTGAGACCAAAATGAGCAACAGAAGGGGATTTATCTCAGGCTGGAGAGGTTTTGTTGCTGGGGGAAACAACACACTTTTCAGTATCTAGATGTTAGGTGGGGATTTTTTGCAAAATGCTACTCCACATGCTATAGATCCATTCACCCTTTACCACAGCGTGCTAGCAACAAAGCTTTCAGCAAGAGTGAAGCTTATGCTGATGCGAACTTTTCGGATCCACTCATTAATCTAGCATCTGGAAGCCTGTTAATCAGAGCTGCAAGGTTACTTTAACACTCCCCAAGGCTTAGGCGCCTCTGCAAGACTTTCTATTTTATGAAACAATTAGCTACTGACTGTGTTACACAGAGAAAGAAGCTGAAATTTCTTACTGATTGCACCCTCAGCAGTCACCCATTTATAAAGAAATGCACCTGGAAGTCACTTGTCTGAAGTGCGCGGCAATGAAGGTACTAAGACAACTATTACAGCTCCCTTCAGTCCCAACTTGTGTTTAATTTTGAAGGCTATTGAACAGACCATTTAAGACAATGTTAGGACTAATTTTAAAAATCTTTAGATTTTTCATCTTGAATGCCAGCAGACTCATTTGAGCCTGAGAAAGTACTGAGATGACTTATGATCTCCTGAGAATGGACAAAAAAAACATGCATTTATGCTCATTCTTCCAAAGTAGCTTTTGGTATCATTTAACTGCAAGGCTAATCAAATCCAAAAAGACAGACTAAGGACTGTCTCTGGATGTTACTCTAGTATGATGTATAAGACTGGTGAAAGAAACAATGGAAAAATGAAGGCTGATTTTTTTGGAGCCAAACCGAAATTAGGATTTGTGGGCTAATCTAAACAAGACAGAGAAGCTGAGTGCCACAGAAGGGAAATTTCCCCTGAAGACATTTCCCAGATGCACTTGGGCTTTGTTAAATAAAAAAGGACTTTTTTTCTTTTGACTTAGTAGACATTCGTTCATGTCCTGATCCAACGATCTCAGGGAAACCTTCAGACACCTTGCTGCCTTAGGACACAAGTGGTCTCAGAAATGGCCAGCATTTCTTCACTTTTACATTTGATTATAGACATATATTTTGGGCAACAGAGAAAACGTGCTCCTAACTCGAACAAATTAGTACAGCAAAAATGGGTTATTTTGAGAAAAACCCAGCACTGCCAAGAAAAGAAGAAAGTGTAACCATGAAATGCATTCTTGTAAATCTTGCTTAATCAGAAGAAAAATTATCTTATACCCAATCCACAGCCATTCCCAAAGCAAAGTATCTCCTGAGACAAATTGTTGTAGTGAACAATTTCCCCAAAGCTGTTGTCTCCAGCTTCTGCATCATGTCTTCTTATCTTCTGGCAATTCAGATACTTTAAGCAGAAGTGTTCAGAAAACAGCTTTGAATAAGTCCTGGTCACATTCTTCTGCGTTATCACTCTTCACTTTCTTTCCTCTATTTGCTTGTGCCTGGTTCTGAGAGAAAATCTGTTGCCATACAACACTACCACTTGAGAAATGTTTTTGAGGGGACAGCAAGGCCCTGGGACAATTAGAGTTTTTAAGAAGTAGAAATAAAGACTGGTACAAAAATATTTTTATAGAGATGGCAAGTGTTCAAGACCAGGCTGGATGGGGTTTTGAGCAACCTGGTCTAGCGGGAGGCGTCCCTGCCCATGGCAGGGGGGGTTGGAACTCAGTGACCTTTAAGTTCCCTTCCAACCTGAACCGTTTTATGAATCTATGATTCTATGATGGAGCGCATTTGTGTTAGATAAGCAAGTGTTGCCTTTAGTCTAGCACTCTTATTTTTGAGAAGACCCCAAAACCTCTTCTCCATCAGAAATCATGAAAATTACTTGTCTTCTTGTGAATTTTATATCTAAACATCAGGATTTTCTCTGTGGTTTTTAGCTTGCACCAGAATAAGAAAAAATACTTTGTACTGTAGAGAAATGCATAGTGCTATACACTATGTCAGTCACTCCGAACTGAAGAATTAAGTTTGCAAAAAAGTAGAGTAGGCATCCTAGCAAAATGGAGAAGGTACATTGAGGACCCCTCTACACAGACAAAAAAAAA
>VXBW01005613.1:0-70869 GCA_013400375.1 Thinocorus orbignyianus | reverse complement strand
AAAAAAAAAAGAGGGAAAACACACAATAAACAATTTCTGGTTCCTGTGTGTTAATAGTTATCCATTTATATTTGAGTTTTATGTGATCAGCAAACATTATTTAGTTACTTATCTTTCTCTTTTAGAAAATGAAATTTGGTCATTTTGCCAATTAAGAAGGATCATCTGTAAATCACCAGTATGCAGTCTTCCAGGGGACACTTCAGTTCCTTTTTATTAACCATATTAAATATGAGTTGGAAGATTTTTCAAGAAGTCAATAGTTACTAAAGGCTTCATAGTGGTTGACAGAAAACAAAAGTGTAGTCTTCTCACTCTCACAATTTATGTCCAGATGGCAGCTAGAACCATGCAACCCCTCACTCACTCCCCTCCGTTCAGGCAGGGGGGAGAATTGGAAGAGTAAAAGTGAGAAAAAACTCATGGGTTGAGATAAAGACAGTTTCACAGGTAACACAAAAGCCATGCATGCAAGCAAAGAAAAACAATAGAGTCATAGAATCATAGAATGCCTAGAGTTGGAAGGGACCTTAAAGATCATCAAGTTAACTGCCATGGGCAGGGACACCTCTCCCTGTAGCAGGTTGCTCAAAGCCCCATCCAGCCTGGCCTTAAATTCATTCATTGCTTCCCATCATCAGGCAGATGTTCAGTCATTCCCAGGAAAGCAGGGCTCCACCACGTGAAAAAGTTACTTGGGAAGACAAATGCCATCGCTCCTAAAGTCCACCCACTTCCTTCTTCTTCCCCCAGCTTTAGATACTGAGCGTGACATCATATAGTAGGTAATATCTCTTTGGCAAGTTGGCGTCAGGTCTCCCAGCTGTGTCTCTTCACAGCTTCTTGTTCACCCCCAGCCTATTCACTGGCAGTGATCCCCTAGCGACAACTGAAAACACTAGTGCACTATCAAAAGTATTCCTTATCCAAAATCCGACTATGACAGTTGCTAGTAAAAAAGTTAATTCTGTCTCAGCTGAAGCCACGACACTCACTTGTCTTCAGCCATTTATAATACAGTCATGAAGATGTAAGCCAGCTGACTCAAACTAAATCCTGTTATCGTCACTGGGAAGAAGTCAAGCTAATCAGATCCATCTGACTGGTTTTAGGACAAAATGAGTCGCACCCCATAATTTGCAGTTACCCTGCACTGAGTGCAAAGGAAACCAGAACAACTAACTTAAATGTATATGCCTACATCTGGTCAATTGAATCCCTATAAAACAGTTGCATGAGATCAGCAGACAGAAATTACTCCCAAATTCTGTACTGAGATTAATGAAGAATGGTAATGTTTCTACCTATGTGTAAGGAGAGTATAAGGGGAGTATTACATTATATGCTCAAAAATTACAGGAAGGTTACTGTTTTTTATTAAAATCTAGAGGACAATAATCCATTTTGCAGCCTCTCCCTCCTTTTGCTTCATATGCATTTGCAACCCAAAACCAGACATAGTCTTTCCTGTGTCTTTCATCTCCCCGTGGTGTTGTTCTTCCTTTGCTATAGTCTATTATGGACAAATGGTGGTTAGAGAGGTCTTCATAGCTAACCAGAAACACATACAGAGGCCAGGGTGGGCCCTGGGAAAGTTTTCTTGCACGTAATTAACAGCAGAGTAGGGCTGCCATCCTCTTTGTCTGACAGTTTAAATTGAAGAATTTAACTCCTTATCTGAATATATGCCAAAGCCAAGGGGTTTTCTAAGCTCCACCCTAAAGACAGGGAAAAATACACAGGAGGGACATTTCTCTACCACTTCAGATGTCTCCTTACTAGGCAGTTCAACTGGGAATTGGTACATCATTTGGATGAGGCACACACATGCCTTTGGGTGGCAAAATCAGCTCATCTGAACTGGTGCTGAGTCACAGAGAAGTAACATGACTTTCCGATGGCTCCACACACTTCCTCTGGTCACTTACTCAGTGCAGACTATGGAGTGAGGTACTGGATGTAATCCCCAACTCTCCATGCGAGCATCTGGACGTTGAAACCTAGGCAGACCCATACCATGTAGTTTTATGACCTGTAGTTTCTTGTTTACTACACCATCTTGCACTACCTCTACAGAAGTGTAATTACAAGTGATTTCTTCTACAGGTATACCACATGCAGCCAAAACATGATGACAATTCTATGCCCTGCTTCAGCTTTTCCCATGGATTTTTGGTAGAAAAACAACAGCTAACCTAGGTCTATGGCAGTGGGTGAGTCTTATTTTGAAAATGTGTGTTTGGTACAATTTTTATAGAGATTCTAAGCCATATTCTTGAGTGTACTGAGCCATTAATGTCTTCATCTTTTGGTTTCAGTACTTTACAGTCATAGCAGATGTTTAGAAAATTGTGTTCATAGTATTGGATCCGTTGCATCTGCTTCTTCCGATACATGCTGTTTTTCTAGCTCATTGCACTCTCTTTAAATTAAAAGAAAAGCCAAGAAATCTGATCTTGTGCTTGACATTAAGCAGAGGAGGGGAAAAAAAAGGNAAAAAAAAAAAAAAAAAAAAGAAAAAAAAAGAAAGAAATAAAAGAAATTATGTACTTATAGGAACTTGTTTGTAAACCAGAACAAGAATCAGAGTGAAAAAGCTGCTCAGGTTCTCTGAATGACCATTGTCCATCTCTTCCAGTTGGCTAAAAAACCATTTAATTAAGGAGAATTCATATTCTTAAATAATGGTTGGGATTAACATCATCATAGAACAGTTATCATAGGAGGCAGGGTGGCCAAGTCAGCAGCAGCAGTGTACAGCTGCATTGTCTTCAGCCTCTTTTATGGCTTTGTAGTTTGGGCTTCATTTTGGCTAACTGTAAAAAAGAAAGCACGATGACCTCTCTTACCCCTACTGTTAAAGCACTTTGTTATTACTTGGTAATAATGATTTATAAAAGAGCCAGCTGTCATTATTACTTTGTATCCTGCAATCACATTCTGCATACATCCATTTCCCAGCTCTCCATTTTACCGTTTTGGGACGTTTGCCTTGAAGACAAGGAAAAACAAAGACCTTGCTATCTTGAGATGCATTTGTTCTGTTCAAATTGGTTATACTGTAGCTACTTCTTGTGCAGCTAAAAGCGTACCAGTAGTCAGTCACAATTCTCTGATCATTTGGAAATATCAGAGGAACTTTGACTTCTCTTCATACAGAATTTACCCAGAGTTCTGCTGAGCCAGGACACACCATTTGGTAAACCATTTCCAAGATACTCACCCTGGATCTATAAGCAATGCCCTTTTGGCTTCAATTTATCCCATGTAATATGGGACACCTAAGATGCTAACTTGCCCTTTGAAGGTACCTGTCTCTATCCATGGGCTATAGTTCAATGCACTTTTTACTTAGCTTTATGTTTTCTCTATGTATTGGAAAGGAAGATCACTAGGAGTGTATAGTCATTGATCTGTAGATAAAACCAAACAAGATGGGGTTTAGACTGGAAATATCAAACATTGCAGTTAAAATATATACAACAGGTGCTTATCAAGAGATATGTAATGGATTGCTTTTGGTTCCAGAGTTACCAGATTGTTTCAGATTAGTTCCTAGATTTTAAAACTTAGGTGCCTATTACAAAACACTTATGTACACTTTGTCTATGTAATTGCAGAATCAGGAGCAGCTTTATGGAATAATTCATTATACTGCCTCAGAAACCTTCCTTAAAATGAGATGGATAGCTCTCTGGAGTTCACTTTATCTTTTTTTCTCTCTCTCTTGTCTACAAAGGAAACCTAAGAAAGATACTAAGTTGCTCACAAATAGGTATTTCATCCCATTTCAGGAACCCTAAAGTGTCTAAGAAATCCATAAGGGACTGGAAGTTATGGCACATGACCTACAGGTGTTCTTCTGACACAGTGGAGAGAGACAAGGTGGAATATCTTAGAGCAGCCCAGATCACAGAAAAGACGTCGTATGTGGGCAGCTGAGCCCACACTACATGAATGATTAGCTTGGAATAAACTTCTACCTTTAGATGGATAAATCCAGCATGGTTTATCTTGCATTCAGTGTTCAGTTTAAGTTTCTTGGGCTGGCCTTGGTTCTCACACAGTCTAGTATCATTTGAAATTCTTTAAAGTATCCTGTCTCAACATCAGCTGCCACTCCAGGACAGAGATCTTACACAGGTACTGCATCATATCTACCAGCCAGCACATCCACTTACACTAGGCACCTATACATTGGCAACTAACTGAAGTCAATGTCTACATTGTTCCAGGTCAGGAGATTTCAGTCTCTGTCTTCCAGACCTACCAAATTTGGTTCTGTTTCAAAGTAGCCAGGCATTAAAAACAGAGATGTATTCTGCTTACAACCCATCAAGATTTCCTGTTGTATTCCTTCTTTTCAACACCGGGAGTATCTGTGTTGTCTATAATTTCTGCCAAAACCTGTAAAGAGCTATGTTTTCACATTTGCTTGCTGAAATTCCAAATGTTTTTGTGACGCATTATGCTTCCCAAGCTGTGATTCAGCATGAAATATAAGGACCTAAGTATACTTGGATCAAAATGGCAGGAAGTAATCCCAAGTACCTTTTCAAAGAGATTATGTAATATTATGAGATTATTAATTTATGTATAAATGTAAGCAGAGACAAAAAAGCACAGACTTCCCAAAAATTAATAATGAGAAAAGGAATGCTATGCTAGTTACAAGAGCCATGCTGTGGTTGAAATAACAAAGACTTAAGCAAGGAACAAAGAGCAAAATGTTGAAACAGAAAAAGTTTAAAAGTGTATAAATGACTGAGTGGCAGAAAGTATCAATGTAAGCATCTCCTGTAGCAAAGAAAGCATATCCACTTCTACAGAGAGGCAGGACTGTACGCAGTAAATTATATATAAGACAAAAAGAACTGTTGACATCAATCTGGCGTGTCACTTGAGTCTGGTTGAGGCTTAAGTGAATAACAGGCTTGAGCTACGCACTTTTCTTTTGATAGCATTGGGGAAATACCACTGAAACACATTTATGATTATTGGAAGTCAAATGCAAGAAAAGCATTAGTTCAGAAAGTGCTGTAAAAAATGTCATGCATGTGCTTATTATAATAATAATCACACAAAGTTCATAACTAAGAGCACAAGTTCATACCTAAGAGTACATACTTTGTCAGTGTCTGGCACTTAGATGCGTAAGTCACTGGAAAAGTACTGGAATTTTACAGAAGAAATCAAGAAAGTTCATCCCCCGAAACGACGCGTAGATCTGTCTAGTCCATAGAATGAAGTACGGTCATTCAAAAGTGTAGAATTTATTAAGAAATATAGAATGCCAGATTCCCATTTGGAAGACAATTAGGCTTAACATTGCTTCCCTCAATAAAATATCCCAATAGGTCTTTTCTGATGCCTAGTCACAAGTTACACAGACCTGATGCTACCCATGGTCAGTCTGCCCTAGTCCCATGTCTCTTCTCAGAGATCCTAAATCTAAGGTCAGATCTTTCAAAGTCACTTAGGAGCTTCTATATCCAACCATACCATTGTGCTAACATCTGTGGAATTCTACTGGACTTAGATAAAACCATAATATCTTATCCTGTCAATGCCTTTAAATTTTCACCCTTTTTATTCTCCTCTGCTTCCAACTGGTATGTGAAGAAAAAGAAAAAAGAAAAAAAAAACCAAACACTTTTCTCAGTTGTAAAGAAAGGGAAAAAAAGGGAAGATGGTAGAATAAATGCTATGAAACCTGTCGATTAGCTGCTACTGATCCTACTGCTACTGCTCTTGAACGTTCTGTCCTCTGAATTTGTCTCTGAGGCTGCTGTGTCCTGAGCTGATTTATCAACAGTAAATCTACTTTCCTCAGTCCATTGTACTTCTCAGGCCCTTCAGATGCCTTGAAAAACCAATTCTCATTTCAAAAGTGGAGGTAATATCACAGGTGTGAGAACTGTCTACCTATTTCCCAGATGTAAATTTAGTAGAAAAGGAGGACACTTGACAAATTAGTACATTAATTTTGGTCTTTGGTAATAAGAGGAAAGGAGTATGTGACTATCATGAGATAAAGATGAGGAATGCCTTTTTTTCAGTGAGAATTATTTATTAAAGAAAAGAGGGATGATCTATTGCACAAAGAGATAGTCTTCACAATGATCAAATTCCAGTTTTGTTTTTCATGTTTACCAAGGTCCAAATGCATTTTTTTTTCTGATTTTTTCTACAGCATCAGAGACATCTAGTGGTTGAAAAGTGTAAAAGAAGGACATATCCTGACAGGTTTTACTCCTCCCTGAAATCCAGGAGAAAAGTTGAGCCAGTCACTCAAACCAATAGAGCTGAGAGAAAGGAAACAACTTTTCCTTCTGCTTTTGCATCTTCCAAAATGTGGATGTGGGAAAAGAGAACAGAGGTGAGTGAATGATGGTACAAGGTACATGCAGGCATGAGCATGAGAGTACTGAGAGATCCTGGTATCTTATTCTGGAGTATAAAACAACTCATCTGAGCCCTTTGAAATGTGCACCTAAATCTCACTCAGGACAAATCCTGTCCTGAATTTCAAAGGGGTGAAAAAAGAAAAAAAAAAAAAAGAAAGGAAGGGATATTTTTTTCACAGCCCTTGGAATTGCTGACATGGAACATGACTGGAAATATAACTCAGCTCATCAGCTGTTACATGAAAATCAAAGAGGTTTCTGGAAAAACCAAGCAGATAATCTCCTGCCTACTGCTGAGAAAATGACCCTGTTGCAAACTAAAAAGACCATAACAGGCTGGAATTCAACACTTGGCTGGACAAAATAGGACAGTTTTCTCCCTACTGCAATTCTGTTGAAATCAGGGAGTTATACAGCAGATCAGTTTGGCCCAGTGTATTTTGGTAATAACACAATAGTTCCTGCTTTAAAAAAGCCCAACAACATATAGTTCAAATCTTGACTTCTATTATCCGTAGTTAACATTTTCTCTTTAAAATGAGTTTCCATTCCAGTGCACTCGCAACTCACGATTCCTGAGGTAAACCAGAGTTTACAGAGATGTGGTGCACACCTACATCTTACCCTTAAAAGACAGAGGCCCAATGAGATATACACAGTGCTAATCCCCTTCATAGCATAGGTGAAATCTACAGGTGGTTTTGCTATTAAAAGCACTAGCACATATGGAGACTGTCTAGAAAATGAGATAGTTCATAAATACAAGCACACGCTTCTATACATTTTCCTTTAGGCAGTTACTTGTAATCCATTTGGAATGAGGTGGGGCTGGATGGGGCTCTGAGCAACCTGGTCTGATGGGAGGTGTCCTTGCCTATGGCAGGGGGGCTGGAACTCAATGATCTTCAAGGTCCCTTACAATTCTAACCATTCTATGATTCTATGATCTGTTCTCTTACGCCATGTATGAACTGCAAAAAATGTGTATGTATGGATCATGACAGAGAGTGAAGCATGTGCACCCTGGAGCACGTGCAGCCCTTTCAGGGAGAAAAGATGAGGGGGATACCTTCCCAAAGACTACCTGGGGTTGTTGAACCAGGAGAAACCTCACTGATTCTGGGCAAGCCATGGAAGACGCAGAAGAGGAGAGACTCAGCCATAAGGAGGCTGCAGTACCCACAGAAAATCATAAACCACTGAATAACCTGGGGGAGGGGGGGAACAACTGTCAGAGGAAATGGAAAGCAAGGGGTTTTTTTGATAGATCATCCTCATAGTTTGTTCCAAAGTAAACCCTAACATTGAAGATTCAAAGCCATTCATGTGGCCTTGGTATGTGCTACTTAAGGGTACAGTGAGGGTTGATGCATTTCCAGAGTGCTGTACAGAACTGGACCCAGTTCTGCTGTGCATACTGCAACACAGAGAGAGGGATGAACACAGCACAGCCTGCTTCTCCCAGCATAAGCAGACAGTTGTGCAAGAGAAGAACTCTGAGACCAGATCTCTTTCAGCTTCTCTGATTAGGGTTTAGGCATGTACATTATCTTAGCTTTCCAGAGAACAGAGGATAAAATTGCTCTTGGCAGTTTTCCCTTCTTCATGCACACTGGAGCAAGCCAAGCCTGTAAGCCTATGTATAAACTGCAGACTGATTTGATATATTAATCTACAGATTAAAAATGAGTTCTAAGTTTTTGAATTAATTAGAAAAGTAACGGCGTCTTTCCTAGCCCAGGTGCTTTGTTTATTACTTTTAAAACTGAGGATTTTGTTTCATCTACTCAAATTATCCTCTAATTGTCTCAGTCTGGTTACACAGAAGCATTTGGTGCAGGTTATTAAATGCAACATATCAGGTATCTATTCACTCTACAGAGCAGTCTTCCAGTGGCAAAGCTGCAGCGGCCCTCATTCAGAAAGTGTTAAAAAATCACTTGGCTCTGGCACCACCATGGATGTCTCAATCTGCTTCTTACTTTTTTTTTTTTTTTTAATGCTTCTGTGTTCCTGTCAATACTGTTACTGCCTCTCCACAATAACCATTATGTTCTGTCAAGCCAGTTATCCAGAGCACCTGTTAAGCTGACCCATCATACAGCAACACTGAGCCACTTCCTGATTTTGTGGCTGGTGACCAAGATGCTCCAATTGATTTTTATTTTTTTATTTTTTTTTAACTAATTCCCGGCAAGATCAATGCACAGCTGAAATTCAGTGCCATGACGCGGCTCTCTTCATCACTGTAATCAGATAACTGGCTGCAGCATGCAGGAGACACAAGGGCAGCAGACAAAGAATGGGTGGAATTGGAGATAAGGTACGTATTATGCTGAAAAATGTTTCCATCAACTAAGAGGCTTTGAGTTTACTACACATTGCTGCCTCCTTCAAACCAATGCTCTCATTTCCTACAGGAATTGTATCTATGTTCATGTACTGAGCAGTTTAATTTCTGTGCTGGTCTGTACCTGTGTAAGGACTCATCTCAGTTATCTATCACAGTTTGACTATATATAAGTAGAAACTTGCAGACACATGATGCAACATAACAAGGTACATTACCCTTTATCTTGATCTCCTGATAAAAGTTCCTTCTTTTTCATCTCTCCAGTGTCTTCACTTTATTTGTTGTGCTTTGAATCTACCTGAGGTACTGCAAGAGGCAGAATCAACAATTTTCTACCTGATTCAATTAAGTGGCAAAATTGCAAAGAGATGATGATGACCCTGGTTATTCCTATCTTAAAAGAATAAACAGGATGAGCACACAGCTTCGAGCACTGGTGCATGATCTTCCCTGCCAACTAACTGCTGCTGAGCTTCTTGGCATGGTCATGGTCTATGTCCACGCTTCCAGGCCACCCATGAGATCAGCGAGGGATGGCACTGACCAACCCAGTAATAGTTCCCACTCACTTGAATATATGGAAAAAGTCACTCCTCTATGAGAAAGAATTAAGTTGTACCAGTGTGAGTTGCACTGTGCTGCTGAGCCAGCCCTGGATTATTTTATCTATTAAACTAGCATCAGTCCTGGTCAGCAAACAGTCCCTCCCTAGTCTGCCAGAAGTCTCAAATAGAACTTATGAAACCAGTAAGGGTGTTTTACATTCATTGAGGGCATTCTTGCATTTATTCAAAGAACAGGAACAGCCATATAAATAGATTGATCAGTTTTGAAAATATTGGTGTGCCTCCAGCATCTTTGGGCTACTTTTAAAGTTCACCCCTGCAGGTTTAGGACTTGAAGAGAGATTGCACAATATCTAATGGTTTTGCAATGAAAAAGGAATATATTAACTATATTATGCAGCTTTTAATTGTTATGTTTTTCATTTTAAATAAGAGGGCGTCACCCGCGTCCCCTTACTGAATGGCCAGGTCCAGAGAAACTATTCATCTGAAGTCCATTGTCTACCACATGGTTACTAGTATGCCCCTCAGCAAAATTAGCTATAAGATCAAAGCTTATTTCAGACAACAGATAAATTAAGCAGGCTAGCATAAAGCAATTTATACCAACTCCTAAGGCGTGGTAACAGTACTTTTGGCAAGTTTTCAGTACTCCAGGTATCTGCCTAAACAATCTGTGCTGTGCTATTTGTCACATCATTGCCCACCCTCTGTAACCACGTTGTTCCAAATTATGTATCAGCAAAATCCTGTTGGGAATTTCCACATTTGCTTTGCTGAAATTTTCCATGTAGATGATAACACAGCCTATCTGCTGGTGTTACTAGGAAAATAAATCAGATAAGGTCTGTCTCAGAAATAAATCAAGTACACCAGCTGACACTTACAAACATTGCTGCTTTCATTAAAGGGCAGCAGGCTTTTCACTGCTTTTGCTTATTTTTGTTTCATTTTAAATTTTCTCATAAATGCTCTATGCTCAGTGTCTTCCAAATCCATTAGTCTCCCAGTTCTTTGATATAGAGTATATCTCCTCTGCAAAATCATACATGGAGCCCTTGGGTAATATATTTTTCAGCCTATATCATAATATTCTAATTACTGTCTAATGGCTCTTCCTAGAAAAAAAGAAAACATATAAAAGTGTAATTAAGCAAGCCATCCTAAGGCCATACCAACCCCAAGGCTTAACACAAAAATATTCCCATATACAGTGGCCTCTTTAAATTATCACCCAATGAGAATTAAAATGTAGTTTTTCAGAGAACCGAAGGTCATTAATCCTTGGCTACATGTCAGTTCGCATCATGAAAAAGGAATATAAATAACCATTCCACGGTTTATATTAGATTGCATACTGTATCGATATAAACAAGATACCTCTCTTCAAATGAAATGATAAATATGCTCATATGGTTTTCTCTTTAGCACACCTCAGCTACAACAGTTGCACACATCTCACAGAAACGATTTCCTGACAGATTACTTGAAGTGAAAAATATTAGCTCCAAGCTGTATTAAAGCATGCCATTAATAGCCACAGAGCTTTTTCAGTAATCTAATGATTCCAACACTTTAAAATTCAATTTTCTGAAACTCTGTATTTGCACTTTTGGATCGCCCACTTACATAATTTATTATTTTAAAATTATGTTTATACACATCAGATTGTCCATTCATCAAGAGAAAAATAACATCGGGCATTGGGTGCTAGAGTTGAGATTTTTTTAAAGCAACTACGTTTCTCTTGTATATGGAAAGTCGCATTAAGTGTATTAAATCATCTTGTCTCTAAGAACACATATGAACTGTAAACGAATGAGGTAGGCAATTTTGCTTAATTAGAATCAATAGTATCATCCTTTAATTAAACAATATCGATTGTATTATGTATAGGGCAGCCTAGCAGAGGATAGGTTTTAATGCGATTTCTGTTTGACTTGCAAAAATATGTCAAGGGTCAAGTTGAACTTGTACATGGAATATCCCATTCAAGGAGAGCAATCACTCTGAATTCATCTCGATCCTTCCAATGTTAAATCTTTACAAAGAAAACAGCAGGCTTTTACTGAGAAAGATGTAGGGTTTTTTATATTCCTCCTGCAGAGGAGCTTTGGGAAAGTACAGTATCCTATATTTTCCTGGTTTCAGTGTCAGGAAGATCAATAGAGGAGTGCATGGATCAGGAACCGCACTGCTTTTGCAACATCTCCCATGCACACACAACATAGGGTTTCATGTCAGTTCAAGGCATGGTATGATGAGAAAACAAAGTGATCTCTTGTGTCATAAATTTTTTTTAAGACCTGAGTGCAGTAGCTTCCAGCTATTATCGATACAAGAATGACACATGGTGCCCAACGTTACCGTTTTCCTATACACAGCCAAAGCAACAGCAACCTCAGAACTGCAGGGTGCTGAACACTGAAAACGTATTAAGCCACCAATTAAGTGCTGAAACACACACCATTTCATGTCAATAACAGTGACAAGAGGAATGCTCTTTAGAAAACAGCCTATGCAACTCCCAGACGTTGCTTTACAGTAACCAAGCCATACATCATGAGCAAAGTAGAATAAAAAATGTGAAAAGCTTATTCTATGCCTATCTAAGAAGTCCCAGCAGGCTGAAATTTAGCTGAGCTGTCCATGGCAGGGGGAAAAAAAAAGTGTAAGTATATATAAGTATGTTCCAGGGAATATTCAAACACCAAGGAAATTTTCATGTTTGAATATATATGGTCACTAATCTGTAACTGCAGGTCTTTGCAGTAGCTACTTGTTTGCACACCATAGTTCTTATTGTTATTAGCCATTACTGGAATTTCAAGGCTGTAAAATTCTACTCAAGATCAGGCTAACATTATTTAAAAAGGGAAAAAAAGAAAGATAAAAACATACCAAGAGGCAGCCCTCATTCCCAAAAGGCCTTCTGGAAAAGAACTGGAGGAGGAAGGGTAAAACTGACATGGAGAGATGGAAAGATTCCCAGTCTCAGAGTGGATTGCAGATGAAAAGTCTTACCACCTTCAAAGTCCCAGTCTAGTGCTCTGAGACGTGTTCCCCTCCTTTCTTTCTGGCAGCAGGGACTAATACTGCAGATTTTTCTCTGAAAATGCAGGTAGTTACAGCACCAGTTAAATGTGAACGTGTCCTAACTTCTCTCGTTACTGAGCCCATGTCCACTGATGGACACATACGCACACACAAGCACAGACTTCCTCTCATGGGGCACATCAAGAGTGGGGAACATGGACTTGCAGAGCATGGAGGCACGTAGACCCTTACCTCTATGGAAATCATCTGGAGGATTTCCACACATCAGCATGGAAGACACTACACAGGACAACCCCCAGTTGCCTTTCCCAGAGCATCAGCAGAAATGATAACACACACACTCTCTGCGGGGCTACAACATGGCTAAGCCATCAGGGACTTTAAGAATGGGCACTCATTGATAGAAAACATAAAGGCCAGTAGTTACTCCTGTCAATAAATGGGTTGACAGTGCAACATTCTCTCCATCAGCAAAACAAAACAGTGATATGGGCGTGATCAACAGTCCATCAGTGGAACAACAAGGGCAACAGTGAACAAGGATACCTCCTTTCATTTCCATATATTATATTGATTGGAAATAACATTCAAGTCAATTTTTCCTCTCGTCTTTTAAATGAAATTATATATTTATTTGATTGATCACATTCTAAGTAGTCCCCATTTCAAAGCTTCCCTTCCTGGGTTATTTTCCCCTAGCTATCATTAATACAATGCCAAGGCTAATGAAGCACTCAATAGAATATAAATACTAATAAGGTGTGCTGGACTCGATAGTTAGCAGGCCTGTAGGGAGAAGAGAATCGAACAGGTGAGAGGAACTATGTAAATGCATTGCTGTGATGCATAGGACAGTTTGGAGGGTGCTTTGGTCTGTTTTTTTAACCCCCTTAGTCTTTCATATTCCCTTTTCTTTAGTTTCAGTTTGTCCACATGAGCATTTAGGTCAATACAAGCCCAGAAGATTTCTAGGTAGAAAAGCCTAGAAAAAACTAACTGAGTTAGTTGCACAGGAAAATAGATATTGCTGTTTTGCCAGTGTAGATCAGTCTTTCTCTACAATGGCATGACCTGTTTAAGCCAAGTTCTCTCTTAACTGCTGAAAGCTAAGTGTATGGAGAGCTTGCTGATGCAAGTGTGCCCATTAGAGACCAGTATTTTCATGCCTCTTCTTGTCACACAGGAAAAGCTTTATGGAGTATAGCTGATATTTGTGGGAAGCCATCCCTCATGTACTGCTGCTTAAACTCAGCTTGCTGCTAGATTCATAGAATTGTTTAGCTTGGAAAAGACCCTTAAGATTACTGAGTTCAACCATAAACCCAGCACTGCCAAATCCACCACTAAACCATGTCTCTCAGCACTACATCTGCACATCTGGAGTCCTCAACATAGAAAGGATGTGGAACTGTTGGGACAGGTCCATTGGAGGGCCACTAAGACGATCAGAGGGCTGGAGCACCTCTCCTATAGGACAGGCTGAGAGAGCTGGGGCTGTTCAGCCTAGAGAAGACAAGGATCCAGGGAGGCCTGATAGCAGCCTTCCAGTATCTGAAGGGAGCCTACAAGAGAACTGGAGAGGGACTCTTTATCAGGAAGTGTAGTGATAGGACAAGGGGGAACGGTTTTAAATTGAAAGAGGGGAGATTTAGATTGGATATTAGGAAGAAATTCTTTCCTGTGGGGGTGGTGAGGCACTGGAACAGGTTGCTCAGAGAAGTTGTGGATGCCCCATCTCTGGAAGTGTTGAAAGCCAGGCTAGATGGGGTTTTGGGCAACCTGGTCTAGTGGGAGCTGTTCCTGCACATGGCAGGGGTTTGGAACTAAATGATCTTTAAGGTCTCTTCCAACTCTAACCATTCTATGTTTCTGTGATTCTGTGATCTTTTAAGTAGCTCCAGGGATGGTGACTCAGCCACTTTCCTGGGCAGCCTGTTCCAATATCTGAAAACCCTTTGGGTGAAGAAATTTCTCCTAATATCAAGTCTAAGCCTTCCCTGGTGCAACTTGAGCCATTTCCTCTTGTCCTGTCACCTGTGACTTGGGAGAAGAGACTGACCCCCATCTCTCTCAGGTAGTTTCAGAGAGCATTAAGGTCTCCCCTCAGCCTCCTATTCTCTAGGTTGAATGACCCCAGCTCCCTCAACTTCTTCTCATAAGACTTGTTCTCATAAGACATGTTCCAGCACCTCAGTGTCTTTGTTGTAGTGAGAGGCTCAAAACTGGACATGGTATTCAAGGTGGGGCTTCACCAGTGCCACGTACACAGGGACAAGAACACCTCCCTGCTCCTGCTGGCCACTCTGTCCCTGATACAGGCCAGGACGCTGTTGGCCTTCCTGGCCATCTGGGCATGCTGCTGGCTCATGATCAGCTGGCTGTAGACCAACACCCCCAGATCCTTTTCCACCAGGCACTTTTGCAGCTACCCTTCCCCAAGTCTGTAGTACTGCATGGGGTTGTTGTGACCCAAGTGCAAGAGCCAGCACTTGGCCTTATGGAACCTCTTGCCATTGGCTTTGGCACATCAATCAGTCCTGTCCAAATCCCTCTGTAGAACCTCAAGGAGATCAACACTCCTGCTTAACTTGGTGTCATCTGCAAACTTACTGAGGGTGAACTTGATCCCCTTGTCCAGGTTGTTGATAAAGATATTAGAAGAAAAGCATAATAATGAGTGAGAACACCACTTGTGACCAGCCACCAACTGGATTTAACCTCATTGACCACAACTCTTTGGTCCTGACCCTCCAGCTAGTTTTTCACCCAGTAAAGTATATGCCCATCCAAGCCATGAGCAGACAGTCTCTCCAGGAGAATGCTGTGGGAAATCATGTCAAAGGTTTTACTAAAGTCTGGGTAGACAATACCCACAGTCTTTCTCTCATCCACTAAACGTGTCACCAGCAAAGAATGATGTTATGGCTCTGCAAAACTCAAACACAAAGAAGTGCCCTGGCAGAGATTCAGAGTAGCTCTTAGTTCCCTGCGTGGCAGTTGTCAGAAAAATATGAGTCCCAACATGTACCCTTCATTGGTTACCAAAAGAGAAACCACCAGCCAAAAGCAATCTGAAAAAATCCAATTAGGCAAATAAGGTAACATTATGTCTCTGTAATGAATGTGATTTAAGTTAACTTATTTACCTTTGGCTCTTACCTCACTAGTGCCCTACAAATGACCAGTGGCCTCCTCTCAGCAGGAGAGGTGTTAACTAACAGCTGAGTAGTAACACCTTACAAAGACAGAATTGCATGAAAAATAATCATGATTGACTGCCAATATCTTAGATACGCTGATTTACCAATGTGTATATTTTACCTATTAATGTGGAATACATCTCAGTGATTAGACTCAGTAAAACATATCATTTTTTTCTTTTCTTTGACATAGATTTAGACCAACTTCCAATTTCTCTGTACTCAAATCTCAGTATTTCTGTGAACAAGTTTCTCAGCTGTTACTGTAATAACTCTACCTTCTTCCCACTAATTTTCAGGCTGAATTAGCATACTAGGTGTACCCGTACAAAATCCAGCACAAAGAGGTTGAGGTTTCAATCTAGAACTGAAGATAGTATTGTAAAATTAGATTTCTAAATGGCCATGGAGAATATGTAAGTAAATCTATGGGCTGGATGATAATGTGGGATTCCTCCCCCATTCTATTCTACATCAGTCCAATTCTACTCATGAGAAAGAGATTAGAAAGGTTTGCAGGGTTCTCATGAATGGTTTCCCAGCAGACAAAACTCTCAAGAAAAGCATGAATAAGGTATTCTTCATTCTTTCAGCCAGCATTGATGTAATGACTCTATCATATAACACAGACCAGTGAATTAATTCCCCACTTCTCCTGTAAAAACATTTGTTGTCTCTTAGGTTCTTCGGCAAGAACCATGAACTAGATACACCCTAAAAATCCTATATTTAAAAAAAAAAAAAAGAAAAAAAACAAACCAAACAACAAAAGAAACCATGAAAGTTGTCAGTGTCAGTCACCATTCTCACCATTACATTTCCTTTTATTAACAGAGTCTTGACATGGAAGAGTTTTCTGGCCAGGCATTTTTCACACCCCAATAGGTTCAAATAAAAAGTTATTGCCAGTGCAATTATTTAAATGTAAGATGTAACACTACAGCACTTTCCTCACTTGATTTTTTAATGTCAACTCCAATGTGTCTGACACATGCAAGACATAAATGAATATCCATATTTCTTTGGAATTAAAGGTTCACTGGCAGCTGACAGTACTGAGCATACGGCACTCCCGATGGGTCGTTACCATGGACTGGCATTATTTTCACCTCCTTCATTCTTCCCCAGCCAGCTTTACTAGTGGGAGCCAAAAGACTCTCCCCGTTAACCTCAAGGGCAATTGTCTCAAAATATTTTATATAAACCAGTCTATGCTATATTTGCTAATTGCATTTGTCAATCTCCCTTGCCAAAATTTCCTCAAGTAGCAGAACCATTGGCAATGAACTTGGAGATCTATGTATTTGGGTAGAGGGAATGTTTTTTTACTGTGCGTGAGCTAAGGGTTAAAAACAGTAAACAATTCCTTGTTTCAAAGAGTTGGTCCCTAGAGCTGCCCGAGCCCACGCAGTGTCAAAATTGGCACCTTTTTCCTTTTTAAAATAACTTTTTTTCTGATGTATTTCTATTTAGCTTCTTTCTCCGCCTCCTAATCTCTTTGTTCAGTATTTCCTCGCAACACAGAGTCATCACACCATTCATCTGCATCAATCTGTCTGCTGCTCACAGACTTTGCTGGGGCTGCCTCATCAAGTGCAGTCACTAAATTCATATTTTTTTTCAAGTCAGTAATTGCCTTCAGCTTCACACTGTCATTTTTGCTTGTTTTGATGTCTATTAGATTTTGGTCTACTTTTTTAGAAGTCTGTGCTGGGTTCCTTGAGTCATGTAAACTCCTGCTCTGCCAGTGATTTACTGTCCCATCTTGTTTGAAGCTGTCAAAATTATGTTTATGCACATACAATTCATTGTTCATCATGAGAAAAGTGACATATCTAGCACTTGTATCCGTGTGCCCAGGTATCAGGTACAGGATTTCTCTCCTTCAATTTCAGGTTCTGATTCAGTTTGAGACAAAGCTGCATGCCTGTATGTAGGTGTCTACATGGAAGGCAGTATCCAAGCTCCTATTATAGCAACACAGACTAACTCAATTCATTTGTCCTCACATAAGTCTCTAGTGCTATCTGAGATGCCCTTAAGCTTTCTGTCTGGCGTCCAGCCACAGGACTCAAGTCCTTTGTCAATATAGGAAGTGGAGTCTAGAGCAATTCAATTTCTCCTAAGTCTGGCTAAAGCTGATGGGTCAGCTGAATTGCTTTTTAGGCTCCAGTGTAATGATTAAATTTTCATTGACTAAAGCAGGAGTTTGGGCACTTAACTCACATGTAGACACCTACATGCAGGCATTAACTTAAATGTCTTAATCAGGAGCTGACTTCCACCCTATAGGCTCTGTTCAATTGCCCAAACATATGGTGCAATTTGCAACACTTTTGAGTGTCCAAAGCACCCACAAAAGACTGACAGATATGACATGAACTACAGGAACACTAATCAGAGCCACATGGAATACCCTAGGGCATGACAAATGGCACTAGAAACCTCCATCTAGGCTACCGAATGGCTACGTCTGCAATATAGATGCCTAAACAGAGCTAGTTGGCTTAAGCTGTGCATCTGATAAAGGAGGTGAGATTAAGTTTGAATTGTGCCTAGGAAAACTCAGCGTGAAGAAGGCGCATTCAGAAAAATAAGAAGAAATGTTGTCCAGAAACCCTTGGATATATTTGTCATCTAAAATTTGACTACCAAGCCTAAGCTGATTTCATAGACTTGCTCCAGAGTTAATACAAATATAGGTTCCTTCAGATGACAATTTATACCACAGTAAGAGAGATATCTAAGTTAGATAGGACAAATTGCCTTATGGAGACGTCTATCATTCTCTGCAGATTGTGGAAGAAATCCAAATAAGTAAGTATCTTAAATACCTAGTATTTAACAGGCTAATGATGAACAAGGTTATGTTCTGCCCTTCCCCTTCTGATTTGATATTAATTACCCAACTCCCAAGGTATTAAGTACATGATAATGCTTTTTACTAGGTGCAAATTTTAAGTATTTGTATAAAGGATGTGTTTCTGTCGACTGCTTGTATAATATCTGTCATTGTAAGGTAGGTGGTCAACATGATGACTTCACCTTATAAATCCAATCTCACTAATTTTATCTGCAATCAATATTGCTGGTTTTGAAAACATTAGGGCTATTCAGCCATGGAATTCTTTATCATACACTAAAGATTTCCCTCTGCAGAAGGACGGAACCATGAGGATTTGTGTTCACCTAATTGACCAAAAGCTGTAGACACATGCACAGAATATAGCAGAAAAGGGCAGTATCCTGATAAAGACAAACCCTTGCACAAAAATAGTGGGTCTTTCTCTGTTGCTGTAAATCACAGCCAAAGCAGCCCACCTTTCTCTAAACAAGAAAGGGAAAGATGAAGGACCTGACTTGCTAGCAAAGCCTGTACGAGTCACCTGCAGTCCGATAAGATATCCTGAATGTGTTAACAGTCCTGACCATAAATCTGCTGTCTACATAAAGACAACGAAGTACAACATCCACTTGAGTGTGAGCTCCCAAGAAATGAAGTAGAATTCAGTCTCTTTGTGTGTGATGACAATTGTCTTCATCTTTTATTTTTTCCTTATTGTTTTTTCAATTATATTATATGCATGTGTCAGCGTATGCATAAACAATGTCTTAAATAATTTTCTAAAGGTAAACAGCACAGAATTAATAGATTTTTCAAGTTAAAATGGTGTTATTCAAAAGCAGTTAATGTGTATGATTTATCCATCACCTCTGTGTGAAGTCTTTGAAAAGGCTCTTTTGTTCTAAAGTTAGGGGGTGGAATAAGAACAACCACAATAATGCTCAGCAGTGAGATTTTAAGGAGGAGACATTCAAATGGCATTCAGCTAGTTACACTTTGCTAAGACGAACAAAGGGACTTCGTCAGTTGTATTCTCTGAATTGTACTGTCAAAGGACTAAGCCTTTGACAACGCTGAGGCCCAGATCATTTTTACTTAACCTTAGAATTCAAATAAAAGTTAGATGTCTAGAGCAGGTTTTTTCATACCTAAAACAGTTGTCTAATCCAAATTAATCCTATACATACTCTTTGCACAAATTGGGGAGAACAAGAGATTTCTAAAGGGCAATTCACCCTGCCCTACATTGAATGTTAAAGATCAAAAAATATCTGTGCTTTGTCCCCCTCTTTGTTTCCACAAGGACTGCATAATGACTTTAAACTTGATGTCCAGGATTCAGATGAGCAAAGTTAAGAGAGAGAATCTGCAGTTAGATTAAGTACAATTCCATCTTGTGGGAAACTTTTACCTTCTCAAGAAATATCCGTGCATGCAGCAGCTGAGATCATATATGAAGAGCATCTAGCTCCTCCTTAAATTTTTCCAAGGTAAAACTAACTTAAACTAATTAAAATAGTATCAAACTCATAATTTGATTTGATTACCTGCACTATTAGTTTGAAAGTGCAATCATTTGAACTCATTGATTCATTCTTGGTTATGACCTTAATTTGATCATTGCTTTGTGCCACTTTTGATTAGCTTAGTGAAATTGCAATACATTTGGCTTAGCAACATGTGTAAGTGTATATTTGCTTGTTCATTCTGTTTTACAAAATCTTTTAAAATATTCACAGTAAGTTTATCCATCTAAAATGCCATATGGATCACAAATGCTGAGGGAACGTATTCGTTTGTTTGAAAAATTTGCAAACCACTTTGCCCTGATCCTAAATGAATTAATGATTCTGTTCAAAAAGTTAGAACTTCATGGATTGCAACTGATTTGTGCCAAGGAACGGCAGTGAATGGATTATGGTCATTTCCACATGCAAACACTGAGGGACATAATCAGTTGAGAAAAGGATCAGGAGAGGACCCGGTCAATAAGAAAACAAACAAAAAGACACCCACCACCATCCCCAAAAAATCATATTCTCACCAATTTGGGAATGAATCCTAGGAAGAGACTGATTTTAAAAACCTTTTAAAAAAGAAGTCTTGATAAATCTTATGTAGATTCTTGTTCTATTCTTCAGTTGTCATTCTCGTTTGTTTCACGCTAATTGATATTACAAAACCAGCTGCAACTCTAACAGACAGTGCAGATGGGGTTACCAGTATCTGTGACAGTGTAGAGTAATATGAGACCGTATGCCATACTGACCAGAGGTAACTGTAGGAGAGGAAATCCCTTTAATACTAGTCTCCTATCAATGTCAGCAAATAATAAGCTCTATTTGTGGGACACCACCACATTTCTTTGGAGACAAGGGTGCTCTTCAGCATGCAGAGAAAGGAAATCAGGTACAGAGAAGAGCAACTTTGCTGACGTTCACTGAGCTGTGAAAAGCAGCAGAAAATAAATAAGATGACTGTCACTCTCATATGCAAGGTTTCATTTCACTTCTGAACAGCTGAAGTGACATTGCTATAGCCACTAATGTCTGAACAGATGATGAAGAAAGGGAGTCAATGCTTTTGATTCAACCAATACTTCTAGATAAATCAGAGAAGTTTTATCTGGGGGGACAGTACATAGATTACTCATTATTCCTGATCCTGATAAATAGGAGCCATGACAAATTAGTGAGGATTTTAATCAGAGAATGCATGAGACAGTCCTCCTTTGGGGCAGATCAGACATTCAGTTCTCCACCTTTCAAACTTTCCCTCTATTGCTTTCTTTTTTTTAATCCCCATCCCTTTGACACTGCTGCCTACTGCTGCTCTATCCAGTGAAGACAAAATTCATTCTTTTCTATAATTCTTGGGTCCTTGTTCAGCTAAAAAGTGTGATGGGCAGAGAAACTAACATCCTTCACAGGTTTCCTCCTTCTTTCTCTTGCCAAAAGAGATAATTTGCCCAACCTATTCCCTCAGCTATGACTTTCCCTACCTTCCTGCTTCCCCTGCCATCAAACACATCTGTTTCCTGGAAGTCTTTGTTCTCCCTCTCTCCTTCACTAACCTATAGGAAAAAACAGTGATGCCCTACAACTGGGAGATCTTTGATTGCTGTGCACATGGGATTTTTCTCAGCTCTGTCAGGTTACTCTATTACTGCACCTGAAATCAGTGATGTGTTGGCCTGATACTTTTGAAAAGTCTATATTTTTCAATTCCTTGGTCTTAAAAGGAAGATTTTAGTTACTGGCTGATGCACATTTACCTGGGTAACAAGGAAGAACAAGAATCACTGGGACTCTGCTAATGGCATGTCACATTCTGTTATTGTGTTGCACTTGCTTCTTCTGCCTCCTGTTAAGAACATTCAATTCCAGCTCCTGAGGATATTGGTTCCATACCAATGAAGCTAAAAATATTTTGAAAATGCCCAGGGGGTGAATATTTTTATGTCCTTCCACTTAGATGAGGCTGTTTTAGGGTGATGCTGACTCACACACAATATCTCTTGCATACTAATCAATGCAACAATAATTCAGGTCATTTCAATGCAATGATAATTCAGGTCATTTGATTTCAAAGCATGTTCTCTAATGTGCTAACCTTTCACTGTTAACCTGCAGTATACTCTTTCATGCAGCACAAAGGGATTGAACCAAGCAATGTGAGGATGGGGAAACACAAACATAAATTGAAACTAAAGGATGAGGCTTAGATTATTTGTATTACAATACATTTAGATGCAGGAACTGAACTCTGATTTCCTGAGTCACAGTCCACTAGTTTAATCGCAAGGTTATCCTTCCCTTCTGCTCCTTTTCTGCAAATAATGAAAGCTTGATGACAGTGATATTCCCTCCAACACTTCTTAGAATATTTACACCACAGGCAAACCAATTAAGCCTTTGTCCTGCTTAAATGTGTTTCATACAGCAATATAAGGAGGAGAAGCACCAACATGTCACTTGGGCAACAAAGAACATTGGTTCAAAACCAGCACCACAGGAAAAAACAAACAAACAAACAAACAAACAAACATTTTGAAATAAATTCATGCACTGAAAGCTGCTTGTGTGAAACGTTTGGGGAATCACATCAGACAGATATATATTTATATATATATGTATATTCCCAACTATTCACAAATCATTTGCACTCAGAAAACAGGGAAAATAGTTTAATGAGTTCTATGTTATAGCTAGACTGCTTTTCTCTACTCCCATGTGTTTATGGTCACTGTCGTTAAAGCTTTTAAATGTAAACAAAAAGGTTCTTGGTATTCAAAGTAACGATTTGGGTGGTGGTTCTTATTTATTTTTGCATAGGTCACATACATTCATTGGAAAATCAGATCAGAATGAATAACATTTAATTCCCAAACTAGGGAAAATTACAATTCAGTGTAGAGAAGTTGACATCATGTAAAATGTGTGACATTTTCTTCTCATCTGTGTTAAGCAAAGGAGTTGAGCTTATAGTAAAAGATTTCTACCAAAATTGACTTTACTTTGATGGAATGAATAGTCCCATTTTTTCCTAAGTTGAATTCAGTGTCATATTCAGTTAGTGGTATTCAACACATAGGGCTCAGAAAAGTCTTGTCTGTGTTAAACATCCAGCAAGTGAGTCTATCTCAGTTATATCACACTTTGCTGAGCCAATGGGCCACTGAGCCAATTTTTTACATATGACTTTAATTTAGTACTTTCTGTGGAATGCATTTAGGGTATATCTAGAGATGATTCAAATCTTAACAGTGTATAAATCTGTTTCCTTTCTAGTTTTGTTTTTAGTAACTGATACTTCCTAGGTTTTGTGCTAACAAAATTTCCCCAAGTGGAAACACCTAAGCTTTTTGAGAGAGTCCTGCCTAGTGTTGAAAATATATGTGATAAAAGAGATAGCTGCTCATTATCAATTGCTTGATTAGGAAAAAAAGTCACCAAAACACCTTTAAGAATTCATATTTAGAACATGAAATTAATTGAGATGATCCTGATCAGAGATGGCAGTGACGCAAAAATATTTCTGGTTCCACTTCCAGCTCAGAGCACAGTTCAACCCACGTTATAGAATTGAATTGTCTTCTTCAGTTTTTTTCCTATGGTTTAAATAGGGAGGCTAAAATTACGGTGCTTCTTACTTAAGTGTTTCAGTTTTGTGTAAAAAACTGTGTAGGTAAATCCAGATTTTCGTGATTCAACGCATATTTTGCCACAGAACCATAGGAAAGTCACCCCAAGATGCCTCCTAGTCCAATACTTGCTGCAAAGCAGGATCTAATATATCTAAGCACTGTGGCAAATGCTCATTAAATGGTTCATGATCTCAGGTGATGGAGATTCTACAGCCATGGAGCTGGTGAGGAGCTAGACTTCATGTTTTTTCCTGAGCGACAATCCTCCTACAGTATCCTTTGTGTTACAGCAGGGCAACTTTTTGTAAAATTTCCCACAAAATGAAATGCAAGTAAAGTAATTCCAGGGTGATATAAATGTTCCATGAGAACACAAATCAAAGTTTCCATTCCAACTTCACCTCTTGCATTATGGGCATACATTACACTTAGCTATAATATAGACATATGGACATGTGTCATTTTGTGTACATACATCTAAAATAACATTTTAAAATGGAAACAAAACCATTTGGAGGCAGACAATGAAATGTCCTTTATTGAGATCATTTTTTCCTGTTTTCAATATGAAATTAAATTAAAATATATTTGTTCCTATTTGCCTTTGCCAAATTCTGACAAGAAAAAAGAAATGTTTCCACTCTGAAGACATTTTCCAGCACAGATTTGATCTATCCGTGGTCTTCTCTAAGCTCACATTTATGACTGTCTCACAAAGTGCGTAGTATTGCTTATAGCACCCAAAGTCACTTGTCAGGATATGAGATTGACTGTGCTAGACACTGTGTAACGTGTAAAACAGCATAAAACTGTCTGAGCAGGATTCAGCTGCCTTTTTACAGGTTCCTAGTGCAATCTTGGACACCCAAGAGTGTCCTAAACATGGGCAGGGGGACAGGTCTGGGAGACCTGCAGCCTTCAGCAGAGGCAGCTAGAAGCCTGAAAGGATGTTCACCTCCTGGTTTTAGGCAACAAAACCTTACCCTCCCTATTGTGAAACAGAGTTTATAAGAAACAAAGAGTACAGGATTACAATCATAACATAACTAAATATTTAGAACAACAGTAAAACAAGTAGAGGAACTGTGGGAACATAAAAGAAGCAGTACAGCGTCAAACCGAAGATCCAATTAGCCCATTATCCTGCCTCCGGCAATGGTCAACAGTAAAAGTTATAGAGAAACAGAATAAAACTAGGGCAAACCTACAGGAACACTCCTCTGCAATATAAAACTGTAAATGAAAGACTTCTTAATATAAACAGCTTAAAATGCAATCAAAACCTATGCAATCATTTATCCATTCTTTTATGAAAATGAAACTTTAGATAGATTAACTGCTAGGAATTTATCTTGAGAAGAAACAAAAGGTTGGCTTCGCTAACTAATTCTGGGCATAAAATCCACAGTTAACCTGTCACCTCTGTGCACTGGAGCAGCGCTGTGGCCGGGGCTTCTGGCATTGTGCTAACAGTGACAGAATTAACAGCTATGAAAACCTCCATGGAGAAGGACAGATCTAAGAACCTTTCTTTCACGTATAGCATTAGGCAAATTTAAATAGTACCATGCCACCCAGATACAAATGCCACGTAAGTGTTAGGAAATATTGTGTTTTATAAGGCATTTTTATTAACAGTAGGGCAAGACAGAAATTTTTTCTTATTCAGGCAATTTTATTTTTTTTTTAACTTAGATTAAGTATTTCAGTTTTACCTAAACTTCTTTGGAAGTCCTTTGGAAGCTCTGAAACTTTAAAAAAGCCACTCTACTTTGAAATGGTTTCAGAGTTTGGTGATGAAAATTTTGGAATAATTTTGTTGTGAGTTCTCAACTGGTATGCTCAGGCCTACAAACATCAAAATAATTGTGTTTTCCAGGATTTACATGGTCTTCTGATGATGACTTATCATATTCTAAAGACACAGTGCTCTTATTTAGCTCATATATTCTAAGAGCGAAATATTGATCTTGCCAGATGAAATGTTCCACCTTTCAAATATTTTTTTAAAAATATCTGCTTACCTGATGTTACTGCTGCTAAATACAATGCCATCACTCTTTTTCTCACTGTTCTGATTTATCAGCATTGATGGTGAACAATTGAGGGTGTTCTGGGTGAACTGGCTTCGCAGGCTTACCAGGGGTTGCATTTTTGCTCTGTATTAAATTTATTTAATTCACAGTCGGTAATACCAGCATACACCTGGATGTCTTGGAAAATGAGCAGCCCAGCACTAAGGACTGTTAAGAGTACTAAGTGACTTCTAAAATCTAATCTACTGATGTCTTCACAGGGCAAACAGCTCCTCATCAGCGAGCACTGTACAGATAAGGAGCACCCGAGCTGTCCTTGCTTCAGAGACATGACAAACTGGTAAAGACAATATCAAAGACTGGTGCATATAGGTAATCTCACAGTTTTTGGCCACTTTGTAGAAAGGGGAGTCCAGATTCTTTCTTGGAAATATTGTAAAATAGGTAAAATATTTTTAGACAGGGTTCCTCTGAAGTGTGTCATCATTAATAACCTGTTAAAGCTATTGCACATGGTTGTATGACTACATAAAGACTGAGAAAACTAAATTTTTTTACTTCTGGTCATTTGCAGTTTGTTGTATTAGCAAGTATGCGACTCTCCTCAGTTTAATTGCATCGATGCTTTGAAAGTGAATTTCTGTTCTACCTGTCATATGTTTATTAACAGGCCTACCACAGCGGTGCTTTGGGATGAACACCACAGGAAGGTCTAATGTTTCTGGGCATTGCAGCAGCTACAAAAGAGCCCTGACAAGAGAACAAGATACCTTCATAGGAGAGAATTCAGCAGAGACGAGTACAAAGAAATGACCAATTAAGGAAAGAAAGCCTTATACACCGAGGAAGTAGTGAGAGAAAGAAGACAAGCTGACAGAAGAGGTAAGTGGAGATTCAGCTTGAGATACAGAGGCTTTGGAAGGCACAAACAGCCCGTTGGCATCTCTTCCCTGACTGTTGTTCAGATATTCCACATTCACACCATTATGTCTGCTAGTTCAACTGGTCTTGTAGCTGTTCTTCCAACCTCTGTTGACTCTTTCATTACCTTTCTTTCTCCAGAGTCATAAAATATGAATAGGTTTGTTTCTGTGATGGCAATGGAAGAGGGGAAAATTTATGTATGATGGAGGGAGGTTGGCAGTTCTGTCTCTGAAGGCAGAAAGTATTTATTGAAAGTAGACAGTATTAGTTGAAAGAGCTGAACTTTACATCAGCAGAGCTTATAATAACCATACATTCTTAAGTGCTGCATATATTTACAATAATTATTACCTCCTTACAAGCACCTGAATATAAAATCTCAGCTAAACTTTTAGTTGACCAGTAAAAAAAAATAATTAAAAAATAGAGGCAAATAAGAGTAGAAGGGAAGAACGGGGATTAGTCCATGGGAAATCAGAAGCATAGAGACTATTAGGGAAGAAAAGTTTCCCAAATACTCCTTTTGCTTCTTGCACTTGAATGTAATCCACACTGTGGCTGACACACCAGCTTTCTTTACAGATAACCTACAGGTTATATGCATGCAAATTGGTAATATAGAAGAAAGCGTGTATTAGAAATTATCATGGCCAGAAGCTCTGAGTCTGAGGACAGTCTCTGAGGACACTGCAATTGAAGTAGAATGAACAGTGCAGAGCCTTTTTTACAGATTAACTTCTTTTGTAAGCTTATAAGACTCCCTGGGAAAGTGAAGAGACAGCTTTAGGGTGACATCTGTTTCGGAAGTGGATGGGACACATGTCATTGAGTAATAATTCTCACCCTCTACGCAGCAGTGATTGTGCATGCTTGCAAAAGAAGCTGATGTTTTTACCCATGAATGGCAGCACACTCTGTGGAGAAGTCACCTCACTTTTCCTTTCTCAGTACAGATAGGGGTCCATGGAAGATATTAAATGTGTAGTAGAGCTGGAAATATTTGGTAGAAACACTTTTATTACACTGACATCTGTGAAAAAAATCAACTGTGGAAAATGAACAAAAAAAAATTAAAATTTTAATTTTTTTTACAGCAAATTTGCTATCAAATATATAATTCCGCAGATGAGGTCAACTGCATTCAGTTTCATATAACAAGTTTTATTACGTGTCTTTTCCTCAAGATAATCAATACGTTATCTTTGTTCTGCTCCTTGTATGACCAAGAACACATCTCTGGCTTTCTCTCTCTGGGTCCTTTTTGAGATTTAGGGCCCCAGCAGTTCTGCAAGACAAGGTACCTGCTCCAAGTTCTGGCCTAGCTTGCCTGAAAGTAGTCTGGAGAACAGAGTATGGATTTGGCTGAAGTTAAAAAAGGAGCTTACCTTCCCAATAACTATGATAGATGAGGTCTCTCTTTTTTCAGAAGGTTATTCAGAGAGAGCTTTGTGGAAGATTTGAATAGGAAGTAAGATTTCAGCAAGTCTGAAGTAAAGTGCCAAGGAGCTGGCATGCTGGGAACAGTCTCAAGTTGAGAAGTGCTCTGAGAAGGGCTATGGGAGACTGACAAGGGGAATTAACTCCAGGTTTGGGGCTGCAGTTTGAGAGGGGGATCCAAGAAGCTCATAAAATATGGAGCAGGATCAACACATAAGCTGCTTTGTATATGTGCAACAGTGGAAATTTAGGCGTTTAACCCTCTTGAGTTAATCAGCAGCTGAGCAGTGGGTTTTGAGGGCTTTAGGTAGCTTAAGATATACATATGTGTCTCAGTTCATCAACGGGGGAAAAAAACCAGTCTGTAATAAAGGAAATAAAATCCCATGTGCTTCTTATGTCCAGGCTGTCTTGAGTTTTATTCAATCTCCTTTGGCAGGACTTATCAAAACAACAGATCGCTTTGTCTAATTAGCCAATATTAGTTAGAGAACTGTGACTTCTGCATTCTTCAAACAGGGATGTTAGTTGGGGCTGCCTGTTAAAGAAAGTGGCATCTCTCTGAAAAACTGAAATTCCCAAGGTGCCAAAAACAAGCAAGTTTATATATTCCTTTGACTTTTAGACGGACAAGATACTGTGCTGCAACCTGTGACTCCGTATAGAAAGGCCAGCCAACCTTTGTGTAAGTGGTGCAGAAAACTCTGCGAGCTGTGGCACATGTCACAGGTTCCTCACAGTGAGGAACCCGGACATCTGAGGTGGATGTAGCAGAATGTTGCTGGGCTCAGCATGGATGCTGTTTCAGGAGCAGGCCCACACATACCTGTTGGTTCACCTCCTCCATATCACGGCACCACCCTGAAGTACCCATGCCAGTATGGCTCTGTCACCAGACATGTGACAAATCCTGCCGTAACACCTGCACTTGACTCACTTGTGTCTCAGGAGCTACAAAAGGGTCCCCATGAAACTTACTGTTCATCAATCTGAAAATTCCATAACAGTCAGTGAAAGATTTTAGTAGTATTTCCCTTTCAGTTGTGGTTATATGGGAATATCATTGCATCTACTTTTGTCCCAGACAAAAGAGAAAAAAAAAAAAAAAAAAAAAAAAAAGAGAAAAAAAGCCCCATTCAAAGAAAAGGAAGTTTACACAGTAACACAAGAGCCAGAACTCCAATAATTACCCCAATACAAGTCTCCAAAGAGTAAAAATGAGACATCACAGAGGAACAGATTATACCATGTCTGCCTGTGCTGGGGTTCATGTGTCTTCCTCTGAGGCAGCGGTCCTGGTTGCTGTTAGAGGCAGGATGCTGGGCTGGACAGACCTGGAGCATAATCCAGTCTGACAATTTCTGTGTTCCTAAGACTACCAGATAGAGAAAACATACCTTACTTATTTAAACGACTTTAATTTTTCCCTTTCTTCAATGCAGATTTAATTTCCTTCTGGAAAGCAGTTACCCAGCTGTGGCTATGAAACTGGTAATAAGCACACGGCTTCGGTTCAAAGGTGATCAAGTACTGCTCCTATGTTTAAAGTAATAGAAGATGGGAAAGACAGGGATGGAAGTGAGTAATGAATGAAGGCACTTGGTGGTGGTACATCATAGTTGTGAGAGTGAAGCAGCAAGTTCTGGTCTTCTTCAGACTTCTTAGAACAGACACAGAATGCTTGTCTTTTCTGCTAAAAACAAATCAGGGGAAAAAAAGTCTAAGTAGCTACATGCAAAATCATTTCAAAGCTAATTTCACTCCCTCCTGTGTAACACTTACACCTTCTTTAATAACAGCAGAATGGATTCACATAAAACTTTATGTTTTTAAAATTATCACTCTTGCCTTTGAAACTGAGAGCCAGGTCCTCTGTTGAGAAAAACTGAAACAGATACATTGATTAAATGCAGTTAATCCAGCTTGCACTGCTTGAAGTTCTGGCACTGATTCACTTTTTTGCAACGGAAAATGCATATGGAAAACCTGGAAGAGCTCAACGGTTGAAAATATCCTCCTTGCAAGTCTTGCCATTGGATTCAGAAGGGCGAGGATCTCATACATATTCTCTTGTCTTTTCATTCCTTCTCCAAAACAAGTTTAAGAAAAACAATGTTTAACATCCATAAAAACAAGGTAAAACATTAGATTCTTTTATTTTTTTTTATATGTTTCTTTCCTTTATAGCCTCAGCAAACTGTTTTGTAGTTGCATCAAGAAATCAAGATTTTTTCTTTGAGCATGATGGGTATTGATATCACCCCACTCTACAAAAAGGGCAAGAAGGAGAACCCAGGGAACTATAGACCATTTAGTCTCACATCCATCCCTGGAAAGGTAATGGAGCGACTTGTTTTAGCCGTCATTTCCAAATGTCTTAAAGAACAGGAAACTATTGGTAGCGGTCCACAGGGATTTACCAAAGGAAAATCATGCTTAAGCAATCTGATAGCCTTTTGTGATGTTAAAACTGGATGTCTGGATGAGGGGAGAGCAGCAGATGTCATCTACCTTGACCTCAGCAGGGCTTTTGACACTGTTTCCCAAAACATCTGTTGCAGAATGGCTGCGGGAGCAGGGCCATGGAACCACGGAAGCATTGTACAAGCAATCCTCTTGTTAGCCTAAGTGTTTAGCATAAGTAGGATTTTAGCCACAGTAGGCCTCAGTAAGAACTGCAAGTTACGCTGACAAGGAAGAAGAGCCAAGGTCACACAGACCCTGCGAGAATGATAAACAAGGAGAGAGGGAGAGTGTCCTTCTGGAATGTTGGAGAACCTTGAAGCAGAAACTGCAAGTAGGAGGTATATGAACATGTAATCTTTAGAAGCCTAGCCAATTAGTGTGTGACAAGTAGGCATAATTTACAATAAGTGTATAAATATCTGAGCTATCCGAATAAACACTGAAGCTTGCTTTATCACTCATATTGAGTCGACCACATGTCTTCCTGGGCCCCTCCCAAGAAACATCCTCATTAGTAAACTGAGGAAGTGTGGGCTAGATGAGGGGGCAGTGGGGTGGATTGAAAACTGGCTGTGTGACAGGACTCAGAGGATTGTAATTAATGGAGCAGGGTCAAGTTGGAGGCCTGTAACCAGTGGTGTCCCTCAGGGGTCAGTAGTTGGCTAAGTCTTGTTCAACATATTCATCAATGACCTGGATGAGGCAATCAAGTGTATCCTCAGTATCAGCAAATTTGCTGATGATACCAAACTGGGAGTGCTGGCTGACACTCCAGAGGGCTGTGCTGGAGAGAACCTAATGAAGTTCAACAAGAACAAGTATAGAGTCCTGCAATTCCAGGCACCGATATAGGTTAGGGGTGGACCTACTGGAAAGGGGGTCCTGGTAGTTCTGGGTTCTCCAGTTCAGGAGAGACAAGAAACTACTGGAGAGAGTCCAGCATAGGGCAACAAAGATGATGGAGGGATTGGAGCATCTCCCTGATGAGGAAAGGCTGAGAGAACTGGGACTCTTTAGCCTGGGGAAGAGAAGGCTGAGGGGAGACCTTATTAATGCTTATAAGTATCTGAAGGGTTAGTTGAAGGATGATGGAGCTGGACACTTTTCAGTGGTTCCCGGTGACAGGACAAGGGGCAACGGGCACAAACTAGAACACAGAAAGTTCCATTTGAACATGAGGAAGAACTTCTTTAGGGTAAGCGTTACAGAGCACTGGAACAGACTCCCCAGGGAGGGTGTGGTGTCCACTTCTCTGGAGACCTTCACAGACCTGCCTGGATGCTGTCCTGAGTAATGTGCTCTGGGCAATCCTGCTTTAGCAGAGGAGTTGGATTAGGTGATCTCTAGAGCTCCCTTCCAACTCTGACAATTCCATGATTCCATACAAGGGGGCAGAGATCAGACTTAATCCAGACTGGTTACTAGAGGGCCAAGGGAGTTCAGGACAACTACTGGATTGACTGCAGTTCTGGGAGTGCATGGAGAGATCTGTTTTGTGTGCGTGTGGGTGAGGAAGGGCACACCGGGAGTAGCAGCAGCTGGAGGGAGGCTGCAGCCACAGGGGCTCTGAAGCCTCGATGCCTGTGGCTGGGGAGGCTGAGATCCAGGGGCAGCTACTGGGCAGACAAATGCCTGAGTTCAGCTGCTGGAGTCATCCACATTGTACACATATGCATAGATACATATGTATAGATACATATATATTTTGCATCATTTATTTATAAACATATGTATTTATACACACAAACACACACACATATATATATATTCCCCACTATCAGCCAGAGAAGAGAACAGAGAAAAGCATTTGCATTTATAAAATCATAGAATGATTAGAGTTCAAATGTGTTATGATTTGAAGAGCCCACAACAATCTATTGTCTCTTAGACAATTATTCTGTCACCCAATGACCCCTCTCCTGGGAAGGGGAATTTAGGAAAAATCAAGGAACCCGAAGGCTGAAACATAAACAGAGTTAATAGAATAATACTAAATAATTAACATTAATAATACTGAAAAACCAATATTGATCCTAATACCAATATAAATTATATGAGGATTATACCCATTCAATTCTATCAGCTGGAAACTGTGCACTCCTAGAGAGGACAGCAAATGTGGGTCACTGTGACTGCTGCAGCTTCAGGAGGAAGGGAAGGACTTGGGGGTCCAGCACCGGCAAGTTCTCAGGACTGCAGCCATCACAGAAGAGAAGAAACACCTCAGCAAGTCTTCTGATTTATATTGAATGTGACCTTCATGGTATGAAATAACCCCATTGGTCCACTTGGGTCAAGTGCCCGAGTCTTGTTCCTCATGACTGCACCTGGCTAACTCGGAAACACTGAGACCTTGAAACCTGCACAGTATGGCTGACTATATATAAAGTAAATATTTTCAGAAATTCAGACACCAGAGTTTTCTAAAAATCCAACTTTCCCAAACATTAAAAAAGACCTTACTGAAAAGTAAAATTACTGAAAGAGAAATTAATCCTGCTTCACTCAAATCAGGACAAAAGTGATTCTAAAGATCATCTAGTTCCAATTTGTGTGACCACTGTGGTTTCTGTCCATGCTGGCATTTGTGGCAAGCCGTGTGTGGTTTTGTGCGTTGTATGCATGTGCTCTGTGTGCACGTGTCCACCGGGAACCCATGGTCAGTCTCGCTACTGGTTTGGTCCTGGGTTCATTGGGTTGTAGCAACCCTGTCTCTGCTGTGCTTTCGGGTTCAGCAGTTGTGTCTCTTGGTAGAGTGCTGTTGTTCTGCAGTAACAGGTAGACCCAGACAGGTTCTCATGAAGATATGGGGCTGGTGACAGGTTCTTTCATATACCTGCAAGGTCTCTGAGCACTGAAACCTTAAATCTTACAGTCCCTTCCCATTAGCCCTTTCACCACAAACTGAAAATCATAAAATAGCATAGGCAAAACCATTCTTGCTAAGGTTTCCTGATCTTAGATCAGATCACATGGCTGCTTTTCGCCAGAATACAAGAGCAAGCCAAGTGTTTGGTCGAGTATTTCTGAAACCAAGAATTGATTCTGTAGCTTGTAGCTGCACAAACCCCTCTAAACTGCTCACAATAGGATCTTTATTGGTCCATCTGAAATTCTCAGAAAAGATCCAATATGCTTTTTTCTTTAGAGTGTCAACACAGCTTCCTTTTGGAAATAAATTAACTTCTTGAAATATATAAAAAATATGCATTTATTTCCTTTAATTAGTTCAATTGTATTGGAGAGCTCTGATGTATATTTATAGCACATTTTGAAATCCTTATTTTCATTCTTAGTGATAAAAATTTCACTCACAAGTCATGAAGCAGTATGGAAACTACATAGAACAGAAAGGTAGGAACAGCCTACAGAGAATTATTGATTAGCCAGCTCTGAACAGAGTTAGGGATTCAACTTGAGGAAAGGCATGTGACAGCCCATGCTAACTAGCCTGCTCCCTGACAATATGCAGGCACAATTCAAGGACAACACAAATGAGGAACTATTCCCGAAAAGCATTAGGATCCAGGCCAGCCTGCTCTAAGAACAAGTTTAGCCATATGGACATAAACCAAGACATGCTACCTATTCCACTGGCAAAGAACAGACCTTGTCTCCTTTTATTTCAAGCTTACAGGTAGTTAGTTTCCAACAGATGAGGAGCAAAGTCAGTGTATGTCTGCAAAAAGAGGCAAACTCACCATACTAGGAACTCACAAATTAAAAAGATCAAACTAAAGAAACTATTACTGTTAATCAGATGTTGATACTACTAATAAAATGTATACATACTGCGTCTATCTGCATGTGTGCATAAGTAGCATCCCCCAACCTCCTGCCTACCCCAGTCCTTCAGATTAATATTTTTTCCAAATGTCACCATCTCTGCTGCGGATAGCTGACAAAACCTCCTCAGGCCAAAACACTCTGCTTCACCTCGCAAACAGCAAACAGCAAGAACAGTCACAGTATTTGAGCACTAACAATAGTTCTTTCAGCTCTACCTTGGTAATAAGCTTTGAAGGTAAGCCTAGGATGTGAAAAAATAAAAGAGAAAATAATACGTCAGTTATCAATATTCTACAAGTTAACACATTTCCTGTGCATTTAGGATTAATGCATGGTACAGAAAATTACTGGTACCCTCTCTACTTATAAAAACATGCCCAGATTAATAGAGAAAAACTTCCACTTTCCTCAGAATTTTCACATTATGAACCTTACCTTTCTTATCTGTGAGGTGTTTAGCAGTCTGAATTACTGCTGTATTACTAGATCAATCAATTATATACATTTATGTAATGTCAAAGATTCACATGAGTCTAGGTAATTCTGCCTCACAAATATCTTTAAGAGTATCTCTACTGTAACTGATAGATACAGACACAAATCAAAATGGAGTGTGTATCTTGAAGGGTTTAGACTCAAATTCTCTTCTAATCAAGAAAAATTTCAACTGAAAGTGTCCAATCCTTCAAAACAACTCATCTCTGTCACTCTACAGCTTCCACAATCACTTTTCCATAAGGTAGCAGCTGAGAATTATATATCTGATTTTGTCCGATTAAGTATGACTTCAGAATCACTGAGAAGGAATCCGTTTTCTGCTCAGCACTCTGTGAGATTTATCAGTGAATGCATCACGTCCCAAAGCACGCTGCTACTGGGCTATAAAATATTCCAATGTCTTATTAATAAGTTAATTGAATCCATTGTAATTTTCCTAGTATTCACGCAGCTCACTTTGTCATTGATTGACAGAGATGAATTTGAAGATATTTAAGAGTTTCGCAAGCAGATGAACAGCTATATCTGAATTATCATGAAAGAGGAATAGTTAATAAAGGACTGTAATAATCTTTCATTAGAAAATTTGATGTAGTAACCACTGCAAACTTAATCCTGTTCCCACTGACAGCAAAAGGAATTCTGCCTACAGATCCTATGCCATTAAAAATGACTGCATTTTTTCCCAGAAGTCAAGAAAACGTAATGAAATGCAATAAATACCAGAGAAAAGTCCGTCAAAGCCAGCTATAACTAAATCATGCAGTTGCTGGGTGACTCATACATTTGATTTCCAGGTAGATGATTTATAATCCAGAATTTTAGTTCTTCAGGGCTGAGTAGTATCACAGGCACATCAAAGCTTCCAAAACTTGTGTGGGGATCAGTCCTATTCACCATCTCCCTACCTAGACATCCACCATCAGAACGTGGTCAGATCCTTTGCTACTGTCCTGGGACAGAGAGGACCTATTGCACTCCTCAAAATATAGTGAAAGTCCCATCTGAATGCTCTGAAAACTCTCTTTTTGACTCAAAACAAACTCACCACCCTGTATGAGGGACAGGAGGTTTCTGTTCCTACGAGGGATTTCCTCACCTTGTCTTCATCTGGTCTCATGAATTTGGTTTCCAAAACTTTGGTCACTTTTTGAGACAGTTTCATTTACAGGAAAGGGATGTGGTACCAAAAGCTTGACAGAATGAGTGATGTTCCCCAGTGGTCATTCCTCAAGCACTGGGATGGGTGCTATTTAATATATTTGTTGTCAACATGGACAGTGGGATTAAGTGCAAATGTCTAGGTCATGATCTGAGGTTAAGCTAATTCAACAGCATGGGGAAAACTACTGGACATGGCAAGAAATTGCCAGACATGACAGAAAGCCATGTAAGAAACTGATAAAATCATAGGCAGTGCTATGAGGGTTGATGAAAATTCACCAGTGGGTAAGGGAGAGTTACATGAGAGACAGACAAACCCCACCAACACTGGATGGGAGAACTGAAAACCTTCAGGGAGAGAAGCTGGCAAAGCCTGAGGAACCACTTCAGCAGCACTAGGCTTGGCTGAGATGACCAGAATAACAGTGCTAGAAATACTTTATTAGAGTACCATTATATTGGGACCAGTGGAGAAAAGTAACTGGGGGGTTTGAGCTACTTATTTGGGAAGAGGCTTGGGCAAAGAAAGGGAAGTACAAGGGCAGCAAAAAGAAGGGTCAAGGAACAATAAAAGAGATAATAGACATGCAAATTGTGGAGGTACCTGTCTGACAGCTCTTCACTGAGTCACCACAGCCTGAATAAGGGCAATAACCCAAACACACTGCTGTGACCACATCACACCACGCTTGCCAAACCTACTTCTGCCATCAGGAGGACAGATGGGAGCAGGGTCTTTCCACTGCTGTGGGTTTGAATATTTGTCTTTTGCCCACAGAGCAGGACATCACTTAATCCATTCCTCTGCCTCAGCATTCCAAAATATCAGCTGTGCCTTTTGCCATCAAAAAGTGACGAAAGAGGGGGGATAATCCTCAGTAGGTAAATATAAGCTTAATACCACATCTTGCCTCGTATGTTGCAGGAAGGTTTGTGATGGACTGAATGACATGAGAAGATTGTGGAGAGGATCTCAAACAGCCAATTCAGGCTAGCAGAGAGGTTGGGAAGAAAGAGAGGAGCAGCAGAGAGGGATGGTATTAAGCTGCTCAGGGAATCCTTAATGAGAATCCATTTCCCATGGTGTAAGGTATGAATTCACAGTTCTCGCCTGAAGGAACGTGAGTTCAAAATGCACTGTGTGACAATTCAAGCAAAAAGGCACAAAGATTCCCCAAATACACACACACACACAGCATCCCAAGGTGGACTGGTTCTTTCAGCAATGCTGATTTAACCAGCTAAAACAAAGTTTCTGACTTCTTCTGCATATCTTCCAGCCTGTTCTCCACACAGCATGAAAAAAGTAGCTAATGAAACAGCTCTGCTGATTCCCCACTTTTCCCATCCTCCATACTAGTCACACAGTCTGTCTTAATAAGAGACCTAGTTCAGCTTCCATTCTATGCAGGTACTATCCCAGGCAACACTGAACTCTGCTGTAAAACCAAATCTACCCTTGGTTTGGTTTTGTGTAAGGATAAGGGAGGGTTGATGTATTTTTAGTGTAATAACCTTGCATGTACAAGTTTGGGTCTCCACCAAAGTTCTCAAACTTCATCTGCAGTGAAGCAAAAGTTTATAAATTCAAACTGATGCCTGAAGGGCAGGAAAGACTGATATAACTCAGGAGAGTTACTTATTTTTGTGAATGTCTACAGAGGCTGGCAATCATTACATTAGAGAATATAAAAAAAAAAAAAAAAAAGAACCCTACCTTATTCACATAATCAGGATGTCCATTTTCCACTTACAGAATATTACGCTGTAATTCATTATTTTCAAATCATAGAAGAAAGCTGCCAGTCCCCTGCTGGGAAGCTAATGTACTTACTAAAAAAAACCCTAGTGTTTTGAATAGATAACATAAATAATCTAAATAGCTAACTTGTTATTGAATATGATCTGTTTATCTTTGGGGGTCAGTTCATCTGAATTTATAAGTTTAAGACATTAGAAATATTTCAAGTTCTAGAGCTGCTAGTTTTATAAAACTGATGAGCTGTTTCTCCATTTTCATAGGTAATTTTAAGTAATTTCCACATAAATGAAGGGTTGTAACTATAGAACAAGTGCTTGGAAACTTTGTACACAAAGACACAAATTCTGTTTTGGTAAGAAGCACCAGTTGGGTGTTTTTGTCATTCTGTACCAATTTAGTCCCTTTTCAAGAAATGCCAATTTCAAAAAATAGGGAACAATTTGAGAATGTTGAAATAGTAATTGATCTACCCAGACTTTCTTCTTTTTTTTTTTTCCACTACATTTTCCCTTCAATTTATTTCTCACATTTGCCCCTGGACTTTGCTTCTCTTAACCTGAAAAGCCAGTGGTCAAAATCAAATTACATTTGTAAAAAAAAAGAATGATTTATGTCAATAAACATAAATCAATTAAACAATACCCTGGGCAGGTTCCTTGTGTGACGCAAACCAGTGCTGATTTAACTCCCCTTTGGAAGTAAATCTTATGATGAAATTTCCATTCAACACTTCCCTCAAAAGAGGAAGTTCGATAAAAATTAATTTTTTTAAAGAGAAACAACTTCTTTCTGATGTAAAAGTTGATGTCCCATAAGGAATCCAAATTTAATTAGACCTATGATAACATTCCGTCTATGGAAATATATGTCAGTGCATATTTTAAGGTGCATAACAGGGTATATCTGAAGGAAAAGGTTTTGTCTATTTAATTTAATTTGGATGTGCATACCTTTCCCTGCTGGTTTAGAGGAAGGATATAGGGCTCTTTGTATTCTTTGCAAGGTGATGTTTCTTTCCTGTAGAGCTTGAATTCATGCTCCAGACTCCCAGTCTCTGAACTGCATATTTCTCCACATTTTAAGCAGTTCACAACATTTCTATTAAGAAGGTTTACAAAACTGGCAGACACTATGTTGAGAAATGGCTCTAAGGACTGACACACAGACTGCTTTCAGGAGCTACATCTGCAGCAATAAATGAAACAAGACCAGGGAGAACCTTCAGCCCTATCTCATGGCATTTTCTCATTATCAGCATGGTCATGAAACAGTTCTATCCATCTCACATTCCTCCAGCCGATTCCCCGACATGGCTCAGGACATCATCAAGGCAAGAAACTCCTTCCAGTAGGCTGAATGGATTAAGCCACCTTGCCTTTGGGAAAGGAGGCAAGTAGGAATATTAGCTGTCTCTTGCCACTTGCTTTCCTTATGAAAATGGGACTGATACAGTTTATCTGACTGACTTTGACTTGTCCAGGTAGGGCCAGTGACAGCAGAGGCTGTAGCTGAGACAGAGCTCAGCCAATTTGAGTTTTACGTCTATTACGGGTGATTCAGTACTCTCATAAAACACTGAAGAGGAGTAGGCATCTCCAAAGGACAAAGCAAAGAACTTACATTAAATGCTTGAGGGCAGACAACATGAACACTGTGTCATCTCATTTACATGAAGGGATGTGACTTCTGATTCCACTGGAAATCTTGACAATGCAACAATTACAGCAACAGCCACTTGTAATTAATTGAGAGGCATTTCTCTATCCGTGGTCACAAAGTCACTGACAATGAGATGCGTTCCGCTCACTGCCTACACACCCCAGAAGATTTATCAGAGTGTGGATCATATCCCAAAGCACGGCACTAACTGGCTCTAAAACATCCTGATGTCTTATTAATAAGTTAATTGAATTCCACAGTAGCTCTCTCAGTATTAATGCATCTATGCTTGTCATTGACTGATAGACAGAGATGAATATGGAGATATTCTAATAGCTTCTTACACGAACAGATGAACGTCTATGTCTACATTATCATAAAAGGAGAAAAATTATTTGGGGAGTGCAACTCAAATTAAGAGGAAGTTGATATGGTAACCATTGCAATCAAAGTTTGTTTTTCTTGACGTCAGGGGAAAAATGTGGGTTGACTTCAAGAGGACTGGAATCATAAGCTACAATTTATGGCAGCAATTATCCTTAAAATAATTTTACTAGGAGCCTGCATGACTGCCTTTGGCAGCTGAACATCTCAAAAAAGAGGAAGGAAGACTGACTGGTAAAGAAACGTACTGCTCCAGTGGCAGTAAGCTTTATCCATCCTGCTATTTTTGTGGTGAGTTTGTAGCTTCTCATGGCAATTTTAAGCATCTAGTCAGATGTCCTCCACTACGCAAGCTGCCGTATATTCCCCTGGGATTTCAGCTTTGAGTACGTCAAATTACAATTGAGTCAAACTCAAGTTTTGATTGCTCTAGGAATGCCATGCAAAATGCCAGAGCTAAACCAAGAAGGCATGCTAGATTCATAAAACTCTTTCTTATACTCGTGAGTGATGGAATAAGTGACCCAGAGTGAAGGACTACAGCCAATGCATGGTCACAGACTAGTATCCTCAGCCAAATAAAAATAAAATATAATTCTTCCCTGCAAGGGTTGCACCAAGAGAGCAAAAGAGGCAATTCCTCAAGGAAGTGCAGATAATAAATCAAGTTATCAATAACTTTATTGTCAAAGTGATTAAGGACACTTGAGAAACTCCTTACTTGCCCAAAACATGTCTACCCAGTGTGATGCAGAAACTGGATCAAGCTCCTGAGCCAGAAGCAATATAGTCATGAGAAAACAAAGCACAGAAGGATTCACTTATCAGCAGATAATTTCCTACAGAGGTTTGTTAAAACTGACTTCACATAACCTCCAGATGACCTCTACCTCCCTGCTGACTTCGTCATATGATGGATGCAGGAATATCACATGGGAAGTAAAGTCTGACTTCATTAAACATTTTCGTAGAGACCTTGGAGGTAACAGCGCCCTGGAACTGAGCACTTTGTTCACTTCTTCCCCCCTTACCCCCCCTCTTCTGATCTGATGAACAAATTGTGAGCCCTCCAGTGGCCAAAGGAATGTATTTCCAACTGTGATTATGACTCTGGTCCACCCTTAAAATGCTGTAGCCACTTAAGACAGGTTTTCCCCTGTGCACTGTAGCTATGACTATAGTGCACAGAGTCAACAGCCTGATATCCAGTGAATGATTATTTAGAAAGCACATGGAGAGATCAACACTACTGGAGAGTGTATCAAAAAACCCACTTTATCTGCAGAGTTTAAAAGGAAGCATCCTCTCGGACCACATTCCGGGATAAGAACAAAGGGACCCTCATCGTAACACCAGAAGGACAACACAGAAGATCCTGGATGAAAGACAAAGCAAAGCTTTTCCATGTTTTCCCACCAGAGGCATTGATTATCCAGCATCCAAAATATGCTCATCAGCTCACAGGATATGAAATATGCTTTTAGTTTATCCAGAAACATTACCATTGAAACTGGACATACACAGAGAGGGACTAGAGGAGAACAGGGGTGATAAATAAGCAACCAACCACATGTAGTCAATCTGTGGGCTTTAGAAGCCTGTTTCTCTGTGTCTTTCTCACTTCACAAAACCCCTTCCCCCGACCCAGTCCTGACACAAGACCCTCCCGAACCAACAATCTGACTGGGACCCAAAACAACAATTTTCTGAGAACAAGCAAGTGTGAGAAAAAGGTTTTCTTGTACTTTTTTTCCTTCTGCCCCTCAAAGCTCTGGCTTTCTCTTCCCCTTGAAAATGTACTATTATTCCAGGAGACACCAGGGACTGGGTGATAAAGATGAAGTTTCACAAGTTAGAGGTCATTCTACATTGCTGTAGGGGTGGCATTTTGGTCATTATCTGGCTGTGTAATTTAGAGAGAGTGTTGCAATGAATACACCTACTAATCACAACATGTGGAGGGGGGGGGGGGTCAAGCCTCTGGTGAGGAAGCTGCAGGGTTTATTTACAGTTGCACCTCTGCCATGCACTCAAAAGATTTTAGACATAGGTGCATTAGAATGAAAACATAGGCTAATTATTATTATTAACACTGCTTCTCAGGGTTAATGTCTGTAAGGTAAAGACAAGACTGCAGAGGCTACAGGTTAAAAGACTGTCTTTTGATTCAGAGGTATTAACTTCCAAACCTTTTAAGGTTGTACTTTCATTACATTTTCCACGGTCTTAACTCTTTTTTTTTCATCACTGCAATTATGGAGTAATTCAGACTACTTTTCTAAAGTAAAAACCAATTATATCTGATTTGAAAATTCTAAGTGTTTTTTTTCTTTCTTTGTAAGTGAAAACTAAAAAAAAAAAAAAAAAGAATAGGTAATAAATCTAAAGACACAATACCTATTTTTTTTTTAAACCCCATTACAAATGGAGCTAGCCATTTAATGTGTCACCTTACACTTAGACATAATTAAAGCTGACGGTATCTGTAGCACTACATCAGAGTATCTATGGAGTTACAAACATAACTCTGTGCTACTCTGTGTGAGAACAGTGTCAATGTTCTCTCTATCATTTGTTGTACTAAAGAGCTTGCATGTTAAAATATTTCTATGGCCAAGGAAAGAAACTTGAAGTCAATGTTTGGGGTTCCCATGTCTGCGACAATGATTTACCATGTCAGGTAAGACCAGGGCCAGACCCTGACCCAGGCACTTTGTTACTCTCTCTTTCCATGAAAAGTGTCAACAATGGCAGCTCCAGTGTGCTCTAATGAGATTAAAAGATGAGGTCCACCAAGCTCAGAGAGGTACTTGCATTCCCCTGAATAAATAAACATTCAGAAAGGCAGTTATTCCATTGTCTCTTTTTTCTATAACCATGCTGGAGACAGGACCTTACACCTTTTGTGGTAACATTTCACTTAAGTGAAGGACTCCTTCCAGCACTGGCATAGTCCCATTCACATGGACGTGAACACACCAAGCATGTCTACACTGCAGACTATGCCCAGGGCTACCAAGCCCTGAACAAATAGGCTCAGGAGGCCTAGACCCCTCCACCAGACTTGTCAACCCAAGGTAACACCAGCCAAGCCTGTACTGGAGGCTTGAACCAGCACTTTTCTGCAGACTTTGTGCGCTAAACCAGATTGAAACATGGACTCTGTCTCAGGGAACTTATAGTCAAATTGTAAGAGAGGTAAACAAGTGGACCCAGTTGTTCCCCATTCAAAGAGACGAAACTCATCAAAAGGTTTACTAAGAGAGTGTCATACAGTGTTCCATTTTTAGGATCATAGAATCATAGAATACCAGGTTGGAAGGGACCTCAAGGATCATCTTGTCCAACCTTTCCTGGCAAAAGCAAAAGCACAGTCTAGAGAAGATGGCCTAATACCCTGTCCAGCTAAACGGTAAAAGTGTCCAATGTTGGGAAATCCAGCACTTCCCTGGGGATATTATTCCAATAGCTGATTGTTCTCATTGTGAAAAATTTTCCTCTTGTGTCCAATCAGAATGTCTCCAGAAGTAACTTGTAACCATCACTCCTCATCTTTTCCATATGATTCCTTCTAAAAAGGGATTTTCCATTTTCTTTTTACCAACCCATTCAATACTTAAACATCGTGATAAGGTCTCCCGTAAGCGTTCTTTTCTCAAAGCTGGACAAACACAATTCCCTCAGCCTTTCCTCACATGGCAGGCTTCCCAGCCCTTGGATCACCTTGGTGGCCCTTCTCTGGACCCTCTCCAGCTTGTCCACAGTTGTTTTGTACAGCGGGGACCAAAACTAAACACAGTTTTCCAGGCATGGCCTGACAAGCACTGAGTAGAGTGGGATATAGCCTTCATTTAAGAATCTTAATAGTCTTCAAAGATTTTCTGATGTATCACGGTACCAGGTATAACAGAGATCTAAAATACCAATATAATAGGAACAGATTTTAAAATGCAATTTATTTCCATTCAACTATGCAAACTACCCTGAACAATTCTGATGGAGCTCTCAAAGTGTGCCTGTAAAAGGAGGAGCACATAGAACAGAAATTCCACTTTTGTGAAGGACCTCACAAAATATGCGAAGACAACTCTGATATCTCTAGCATTATATTTTACATTACTGGAAAAGTTTTGTCCATTCAAATTTTGTCATCTTTTTAAATTGCATAATAAAATATGTATGATGTGATTACAAATATAGAATATTATTAATCTAATATACTAATATTTAAGAATATATACTTAAATATTGAAGCCAAAAATAAAAGCTAAAAAGGATTCCTGAACAAAAAGACAGCAGATTTGGCTGAAAGTGTGAAAGGTATTTTGACACTTTGGGAATTTTTAAAACTTTTTCACAATATTTCTCTGAAATCAACACTATGTCATGAAGCATTTTAACTCTGATAGAACCAAACAGATTGGCAGAAAAATGGTTCAATCAGTTTCTCTTCCAATTAGTTCTACTTTCTTGCCTTATCCTCAGAGCTACTTCTCGTAAGTTGGAATTTCAAGGGAGATAATGGCCAAAAAAAACAGTGGTAATTTTTGATTTCCAACATTCACACATCCAATCTAGTGAGCAGTCACACCACAGGCACAGGTAAAGCAACAGATCTCTGCCATGACTGAGCAGTTTTCAAAGAAAGGGAACGATGGGGAAGATGTATGTGAAAGAGAAGAAGGCTTTGCACCTTACTCATCTCAACCATTGCTATGAAAGGTACCAGCTCACAAGGTTTGGGGTTACATTCACTTGCTCTATTGGGCATTAAGGGTTTGAGGGTTTTTTCAATTTTCCATGACCTGTTCTTACTGTGAATACAATCTTTTATTTAAATTATATTATTACAAGATATGGTCCCAGTGAGCAGCACTGAACCTTTGGCATCTGAGGACAATCAGAAAGACAGGGCTGAGTTGTACTTACTAAAGCATAAAATGCTTGTGATTAAAAACCGTGTAATTTTCATTTATAGACTGTTTAAATTAAGAAATGAAACATCAGAATGTGGTGTTTCACTGCGACTGACGTGTCCTTTAAATCCGGTGACCAGCCATCCAAAATGCAGGCTGTCTGCAGGGTCCACAACCTTCTCCAGGTGCTTTAAATGGGAAGAGCTTTTGTAGCCCCAGCAAAGACAGGAAGACAGTTACGGCCAGTGGCCCAGGTTACGCTGTCCTGTTACAGGACAACCTGGTGGTGCTTGGACTGACGTGATAACTCATCTCAGCAAGGACTGGACAAGTTACTTTCAAGATCCTGTCCTCTAACAGTACTGTAGAAAACAAAACAAAACAAAACAACACAAAACAAAACAAAACAAAAAACAAAGAAAAGAAGGACTAAAGTCTTTGAAGGGGAACTTAAAGAAAAACAACCAACTAACCAAAAACCCCAAACTAACTAAACCTCACCAACCACAAATAACTAAAGGAAACGATTAACAGGTCTAGAGACATTCCTCTTTGTCTTGAGCCAAGTCTGGTAACGCTGAGACATCTCTGTCAGTTCAGTGAATCCTGAAGAATAATTTATGAACAGCCCTGATCTTTGCAAACAGTCATCCTTTCTAAGAAATTGTTTAGTTTATCCCTGCATTTCAATCAGATTCTACCATGAGCAATTTTATTCTGTTGATCTAAATTTTGCAAGAATCTGCTTTCCAGCTTAGTTTTCTTCCCATTAATGCTGTCTCATTTCCAAAGTAATTACATTTCAACAGTCTCAGACTGATCCCAGAATTTCTGTACAGTATTGTCAGAGTACAGTAGCAAGTTCTTTTACATTTTGCACACATGGAGAGGGTAAGGTGTAATATCAAATTTACTAATTTAAAGATGTGGTTTCTGATTTAAAAATGATAAATAATGTGTTTCATAACACAGTATGAATGTAAGTTACACTTAGCAAAATGTATATCAGTTGTGATATACAGTTCAATCACTACACCAGTGTGATTCCTATTACTGCTCCCTATAATGTGCCACTCTCCCAGTCCTCATTTTATATTGAAATAAAATTCAGATTCTTTGCTGTAGCTGTGATCAGTCACACCCTGCGTTATTCCTTGAGCATCACCCTCACCCATCCTCTCTGCGCCTTCTGCCATTTTAGGGGTTTATTGGTCAGTCACAAGTGTCAACATACTGTGTTAAAAAGTACATCTCGTTTTCAGGAAGCCAGTATGCAACAGTGTACTTCACACTCTGAAGACACTGAAAAAAATTTTACCTTCATGAGTTGTGCTGGCGAATAGCACCAAAAGAAAGAGAAAAAAAATATCAAAGGAGGAAAGAGATTATGGAAGAACCCTTAATGTATTTAATATGGAATTATATTAAATCCAAACAGAATTATTTTATTATTACTAGCTTTTATTGGAATATTCTCTTGGTAGCAGACTAATTTTAATGCAACTGCATATTAGATTTCAGGCTAGAAAGAAAATGCAGATTCTCTTGAATATATATATTCGCCAGTAATTGCTACCTAGTGAAGAAAAGGAAAAAAGTGGATATAATTAAAATAGAATGTAATGAGTTTTGTAACTTCAGTGACTTTTGAAAGAATATGAAACCTTTAATGTGCCTATGGGGACTGAATGAGAAATGACTTTGTGTTACGCTATCTCATAGCCCTTGAAGATTTAAGCCCAACGAGAACTGTCAATCACTTTTCCACACAGTGCTCTGAAAGGTCAGCTGCAAGTACTGTGCTTTCCTCCTGACCATCTTGATACTCAAAGATGGGAATACTTTGAAGATATTTGAAGATGGGAGCAGTACTATGTCTGTAAAACTTACAATTTGAACTGCTACTTAAATGAGCAGCCGCTACATTTTGGCTGAAGGAAGAAGAGGGAGAAAGTGATTGGGACAACTGTCCTGAGTGGAGATGTATTCTTCTGTCTTGTATCTGCCCCATTTACTTTTAATTAGATGATTTCTGACTTTCCACCTCCTCTTCATAATAATCTCAGACTCCTGCTATATTTTTGTTTCACTCTACTAAATCCAGGCTCTATTTTTTATGGAGTGTTTAAATTACTTTTTTAATTTTTTTTTTCTTTTTCTAGATGAAAGGAGCTCAGTGTGATAAAAACTATTCAAAAAGACAAAAGATGATTAGTTTCCAACAAGGTTTTTCCTGTCATTGCTACATAGTGCCCTTTTCCCAGCTACTGAGTAAAGGCAAGTAGTTATTGGAGGCTTCAGCTACACAGCAAGGACACACGACTCTTGGCGTGGCATATTCCATGACGGGTGTGGTAAATATTATCATCCAGAGGTGCCTTGTACTTTTTAGCAGATTATTGCCAACCTAAAGGTGGTTAGTAGATTATTCTGCAGAGGATACAGCATCATAGATCCAGAGGAAGACACACACCCATGTGGCATGGCAACTATGAAGAATGACAGTGCAGGGCTTCAATGAATCAGGGACCATCTTTGCTATGTCACCAGCTGGCGTACATGATGCTGTTGTAGATAGATTGATGCACTTCACTCATAGAGAGAAGCAGCACTACATTTATTGATACAAAGTAGTGATTTAACAAAGTTTGATGGTAAATGTGTCTGTTTTAACAAGATTCAATGGCAAGGCACACTTGCTTATTTACTGCACAGTCAGACAGAAGTGTCAGGGATACCCTCCCATTGAGTCACAAGGTTCAGAAAGGATCTCCTTCCTTTTTAAACTCCTTCTCAGAGAGAAGTCTAGATGCGGCTGGATCTAGTTCTAGTCCCAGACTTGGATAACAGTCTAAATGATTAAATATGTATAATCAATCCTTTATATCACTTAGCTAAGATTTCAAAGTTCAGCATGCTATTTAGTCCCTTATCAAGGATCTATTGTGGTAAGGAATCTCTGAATCTTGAGAAGTAATCTTGAACAGAGTGCCTACTCAAGGGGAGATCCTGCCATGCAGGAGAGCTCGAAGGATTCTTAGGCTATTCGCTATTTACGGAGGTAAGATTATTTACCTATAGTCATATTTGCATATTGCTCCAGTATCGAATACTAGTATTGTTCAAGTTAGCCCTTGGCTATTTTTTTGTTATCAGTCTCCCTGAAACCACATTGAGCCTTGGATGTCACCATCATGACTACATGCACCCATTGTGATGACCAAGAGTGGTTATCGCTTGGGCAGGATTATGGGAGATAGAGATCAGGTTGGTCCCTGGGGAGGGGGAGCACAGTGTCACAAATGCCAGTATCTGATCCTCTGACTCAGTCTTACAGTGAGAAACCTCTGGTGCCATATTATTCTCTGTGAAGGCAGTTTGACTGATCCTTGTGATTTTGATAGAGCTGGTTGGATACAAAGGAAACACTAACTTTTTGAAAAAAGCCCTAAAAAGAATAGCATCAAATCAGAAACTTGCCTGAATGTACTGACGTGGCTTTAAGTGAAAGAAAATGAATTTAAAATTCCAATTATCGTCCTCTTCCCTCTCCTCCCCCTAAAAAAAAAAAAAAAAAGAAAAGTTAAGAAAGAAAAAAGAAATATCTCTTAAAGAATCTGTTTAGACACTTAGGCTCAGAACCTTCTCTGCGTTTTACACAGACGAAGCAAAAGAGAAACATTGAAACTATTAAAAAGAAAAGAAAAAAGAAAACACCCAAGGCTTTTTCCCTCCACCCCATCAAAGAGAGGCAAAAGGGAGACAGGTGCCTATCTACTCTATTAGTGCACATTGCAACATGACTAAACACAGGAGACACAAGATGGCATCTAGGCAAATTGCCCAACAGATGGTACAACCTATTAGTGAAGAAACTTTTTAAAAGATAATAAACTACAGCAGGAAATGCAGACCTTTTTATATTTCAAGGCAGGTGCTTTGCAGGGAGGTGGAACCCTCTGAAATATATGACACCAATTTTACTTCTCTGATGTACCTCAGATTATGAGCAGTGCCAAGCTCTGTGCTCTAAAGATGCAAAGGGCTGTCCAAGGTGTGGTGCTCAGGGTTTTTAGGTGTATTTGGGGTGAAACAGATATAAGACAACACACCTCTGATGTAGATAATTAGAGAAAAGGCTGCTGAGGGCTTGTTCTTGTGAGTTTGCTTTTGTTTTTTTCAGAATGGGCAGATCTTCTCCTTCTCAAGGAAAAAAAAACCCAAACTAACAACAAACAAAACCAAAAAAGTCAAGAGAAATTTAAATTCTGGATAGGTTTCTCAGCTGTAAACCCTGTTAGCCAGACAAATTCCACTGTGATTAATAAAACTGTGTTGATTTCTGCCAGCTGAAAACCCTTTCCACTCAAAACTGAAAAAAAATTTAAAAAAAAAAAAAAAAAAAGAAAAAGAAAAAGAAAAAGAAAAAGTTTGCTTATTCAGTATTGTTTTTCTTCTCGTAAAAGTGTCTGGATAATACTTAGAAGAGCCACCAGAATGCTAGTGTCTAATTAGCCTCATTCATTTCATACAGTAACCATAGGTACAAAATAGAATCTTAATGGTAGTCTCCTCCCATTTCTCTCTCCTCTAACCATTGTATATAAGACATAGCTGAGAGTTTGAATTCACTGGGCCAAAAAAAGCATCACTTCTTTGTGAAAATGAATATCTGCACTGTAAAATGAGTGAAAGAATCTGCCAGCCCTGAGTACATTAGCACTATGGCCAGCCAAACCTAACAATACACAAACAAAAAGTAACAAATAAAAGAAATAGAGCTCAAGTCACAATATAAAACTATAATATAAGCAATAGCAGTCTGGCACATAGTGTTTTATTGCTGTTGGCAAAGAGTTCTTTAAGTATGTGCGCTTGCTCTTCCAAATGAAAAACAAAAATACAGTGCATGAGAAATCGTAGTTGCTTCATTTATTCTGTTGTATACTCAGAAATAGAAATTGCTCTGTTACTGTTTCAAACAGTCTGCTCTCAAATCTATTCCTTAGCAAAGCGGTTGTTACTCACCTAACTGTTCTCACCAAAGCAAATTCTGTTCTGAGCAACATCCAAGTAGGATAAAGCAGAAGTAAGTTTTCTAAGTATTTATATACCATTTGTGTTCCACTGACTTCAGCGTTGCCTCTTATGAGCTTGACCTATGATTTGTATGTGTTTAATTTAAAGTGCGGTATATATATATAAATCGTGCAAACTCTGATTTTATATGTGTTTATATAATATGTATGTAACGAATATATGCGAGCAAACTTGTATTAACCATCATGAATGGCTCTCACTCACTGAACTTTACAGCAGTTGCTCCACCAGGCTTGATGTTCATCTAAGGTACCTCATCTGAGAGCTATTAAAGTATCACCAGATGAAACTCTAGCCCTTTGCTTTCAGTGAGCATAAGCCCAATTTCCATCAGCAGAGGTGAGGACATGAAGGACAAAACCCCCAGATCACCACACCTGGACTGAATGAAATGTTCCCCCAGTTCCTTTGCCATCTTAGGCAATAAAGGCATTTAATCCCTTTTCTGAGGTGCAACTGGATTTCTCTCAGGGGCAAGAAGTACTCAGTCCTGCAGGCACTTCCTATATACATATACATATATTTTGGTTTAATAGTCAGGGCACCAGAAAGGGGCTGAGAAACATAACAATTTATGTTGGGTTTTTGCTACTATTTCAATGTGATTATTTCCTTCTAAAAGATCAGAACATTGTGTTGCACTGCACAGCAAATATCACATTCTTAACTCAAAACACATAGAAACCTACGGAAAAACTTCCACTAAGCTCAACAAGTTGTGGATCTGCCATTCTGTCCAAGCTAAAAGGAAAGAATTTGCCAATCACACTTAGATACGATTTGCTTTAAAAAATAAATTGAGTGTCTGGCCTTGCAGTATGTGGATTCAAGGATACTTTTATCACCTCATTAGACTGAAGTGATAGCTTGAGGTTACCACTAGAATATCTAAGCAAGCCCTTTTTTTTAACCCTGCAATTAAGTTGGCCCTTCAGGCAATATATCACGTGTGGGAGGTATATTCTGCCATGGTGATCTAAGGTCTTGGTCCCAGGGATTGCACCACCCTTTTCTACCTGTTCTCACATCTGGGTGTCCAGTTCCCAAGCCCCAGCTAGAGAGGGAATGGAAGGAGGCAACATATCAAGGTCTCATCCTAACAAGAGGTGGAGATCCATTTGCCACAGGTTACTAACCCACACATAGGTCTGATTTGTTTTAAGAGTAAGATTAGAAAAGGAAATAAATTTTACTGTTCCTGGTCATATTCAGAGACTCTTTTGGTGTAAACTTTTCAAGGAACCATGTCCCATGCAGGTTGCACCAACTGATGTGAGTTTTCCTTACAGCTCATCTGTTGGATGTCAGGGTTCAGAAGCATCCCTGCCCTTGTCTCAGTGCGGTAAGAGTAATGTATGAGACCTTCAGTCAGTAATTCACTGTAAATTCATACAGTAAAGAAGGATGGTATTAATGCTTACTTGAGTAAAACACAGATTCTACTTCCATTCCTTCCTTCTGCTCGCAGTCTCTCAGACCAATGCATTGGCTATCTGAGATTTACCAGACAAAAGTCACGGCTCCTCTCCTCCTATTCTGTAAGGCTCAGAGGTTAATTTATGTATGCTCTGCACCCTAGTCACTATTTTAGAGAGAAAGGCAAATCACAATACTCATAAATAAAGATCAAAATCAATAACAAAGAAACCAAACATTGCCAAAGGAAAATAAATAAATAAATAAATAAAAGCAAGAACTAAGCCTGTGGAAATAAGGAAGAAACTGGATCACTGCTAGAGAGAGCAGTTTGTGAGACATCCAAAGAGAAGTTAATCCAGGATTGTGGTTGACATTTCATGTCAGTTCTGACAGGAAGAACAGTACAGTTCCTGTACATGTTGACAGTGAAGATGAGTGGGTAAAAAGGAAACATTTTCTAGACTAAGTTCAGAAAGAGCCATTACTTAAGTCAGTCGAGGCGAGTGACTAGGACTTAATTTGGTGATTTTGAACGTGAGCTATGTTAAGTATTCAACAAATTGATTCCCATTTTTTTCTTCCTGACACCTAATATTCAAAGATAATCTTTTCAAGCCATCTGGCCAAGTCATAATCCACTTTTGTTTGATTTGACAGATCGATGAGTGAACATTACACAACAAGAGGTATACAAACTAATGAACATGCTCAAAGGCATGTTTTTTAATTTACTTGGAACAAAGCACAAAAATTTATAAGCCGGTCTGAAGTAATTTACTTCCACAGACCTCTGTATCTGCAAGTTGGTGAACACCTTTATTATTATTCCTGGTTTGTTTTACACCAGTGTTCAAAGACATGAAAGACAAATCCAGATACTCACTGAAAGATACAGTATCTGCTCCCACATTTTAGTCAGAGTCGTTCTTTCATCTGTGCTCTTCAGAACTTTTTTGTCCAATTATTCTCCTATTTCTAGATGGCTTCTGTGACCAAAGTACTCTTCGCAAACCACATTAATCATGTATAGAGAGTGGGCATCAGCCTTGAGACAGAACCAAGGCTGAGCCATTTATGGTCATTAAAGACACATGGTACTTCTTTAAGACATGACATAAACCCAAGGCTTCACCATTTGCTGTCAGTAAAGAAGCACAGCTTGGTGGTGGAGGAATGGCTGCAGTTGGCAACTCATTAATTTTGAGCTGAATAATTGCAGTGTATTTCCATACAATTCATTGTCCTTCTAGATATATTCCCCTTCATACATTGCTCTCTTCTGTGACAATATTAGAGGACGAGGTTGCCTGATTGCACTGTCATTCTCTCTGTTAGACTTTCTGGGCTCAATTTTGAAGTCCGGGATAGAGGTGGGCAAGAAAGATATTTATCAGCATCTTGGATCACATGGATAAGCAAGCAGAGCAAGGAGTTTAAACACTGCTGACACTATGTGTAGTCTTGTAAGTTGAACCACACAAACAAACGTGATGCCCCTGAAGACACCACTATTTAACAATTTTCTCTTACAAGACATGACTCTGCTGATTAAGTCCGTGACCATTCTTTACTTCATGAATTTTTGGTTCATTGTGTAAGGCACACCTCAATGCAATACACTGGGTGATTTAAATTATCTCTCTACCATGATTGTGTCCAAATGTATGTGTTTGAATAACTGCAACTCACCTCTGGCCCACTTTTTCTACAGAAACATGGGAGCAAGGTGATGGTTGACGCAGGTTTCAGTTTTAACCTCATATGAAGCCAGAAAGTGGATGGTGCGCGTGCCGGGACCGAGGAAGCAGCAAGCTCTCTATGTTCTAATGGCAGATCTATAGCCTCAGCACTGAAAGGTGGTCATGGCTTTTGTCAGCTCTCACACCCAGGGACTATGGTAGGGGATCTCCAATCACTTGATCACCTGTGTTTGACAACTGAAACTTCCAAGAAGGGAGCAAAATGGCTTGGGGTGCTGCATCCTCTTTTTGCAGCAGATGACCTGCCTCTCATTCTGTATGCTGTTTAACAGACAAGCAACCTGGTGTTGTCTAGGGCTTGGGTGAAATGTGGTTCTGGGCAACAAAAAGTCATGGAAAATTTAATTCAGCTGAAGCCATTGCAATGTTGGTTAAAGGAAGCAACCCAAGACAGCCAGTACAGCATTTTACAGCCACTGAAGAGGGGAGCTGGATAACCTTTAGAAAAGAGATGTGTGGGTGATCTGCTCCAATTGCTCCCAAAGCTCTGAAAATAATTTCTGCTATTAAAGTGAAATAGCCCAAATGTGGAGCAAAAATAGCTCAGATTTTGCTAGAGACGTTTCAAAGGAGTTTATTTGTAGCAGAGTTTGTTATGACAGGTATCAATTTTTGCATATACCTAGAGGAAAAAGAGATGAGTGAATTTTTAGATTTGTAGAAATGAATAAACTTGTCAAATAAAGAAATATTTTCTCAAGTTCTGTCAAAAATATTTGTTCTCATAACTGCATTGTTAAAGAGCCATTGCCTTACACCCATGAAGTGGCAGAGTTCCAGTGACTCTAGAAGTTTAATAAAGTTTGTAACAGATGTGCGATGGGAGAGATATATGCATGTACACACACAAGGGTAGGTTTATACTGAGGGATTGTTGGAACAAAGGTGTCAGGATAATATGTCCACACAGACATGTATACCGACACAGATATATATATAGATATCTCAGACTGGTTCCACTAAACCAATACAGTCTTTCCTGTGCAAAATTAGCCCTCTCTATATTGCAAAGATGTTTGGGGTGTTTAAGTCTGGAGTGAGTCCAGAGGAAGGGATGTGTGAAGAAAACTTCAGCAAAAAATATGACGACTGTTTAACAACGCAAAGAGTTTGAAACAGCTTCTTAATATTAACTCTGGAACTGCTACCAAAATATATTTTAATGCAAAGGTGAGATGTAAAATATTATTGCTATAAAACATATGAATTTTAAATAAGGTGGAAAATTAACAGCTCATTTAATGTATAATAAGGCTAAAAGAAATGGTTACTCATCTCTTCTGGGACTGCATCACTGACCAAAGTTATTACCTTGTAGAGACAACACAACCTAGTACAAAAGATGTGTCTCTCCGCCTGGTGTTTTATGGTAGGGGAACAGACCCACAGCGAATTCCAGAAGAGAATCACTTGACCTGGACAAACAGAAAGATGTTTCCTTAAAAACCTCTGAAAAGAAGGGGCAGATAAACTGCCTCTATTATAATTGTACCCAGTATTCAGTGTGAATGACTGACCCCTCTGTAACCTGGGTATCTAAAGGTCTGTAGGAGAGTTAAGTAACTGCTATAACACAGAGGGTGGCTTGAGCCTTGTAGGAAGCAAAAGCAAACTTATAGAATTACATTTAATCACTATCAGCTATTCTTTAGTGCATGAAAAAAATGCTCCTGGGTTACATCTAGTCAGGAAATCACATCATCATGTTATTCACAGGAGTCTGAAAACATGAATAACTCTCATCAGTGATCCTAATTATTCCTAGAGGAACTAAAGGTCAGTTACTAAGTAGAAAGCGTTGATAAAAGAAGCATTACTTTCTGGCAGAGCACACTTTACTAGCATTCAGCAGATAATGGACAACTACTTATACTCCAGTGTAATACTTTGGTATAAATAAACTCTTTTCTTTCAGATTAATAATAGGAACCTTTCATTTCAATGGTAAGTTTAATCCTGAAGCTTCTCATAGTGTTTTACATTTTATTTTATTGCATTTTGAAATTATAGATCCGGTCCAATGAGGAGGTTATATTTTGGTTTTGTTTTTGTTTTTTTCTGTGGTCACCAAATTAGTCCTTATAGCAGGAGTTAATAAATAAACTAGTGACATATCTGCTTGTCTGCAGAGGAAAGCAGAATTCTTCATAAAGATGCTCCTATAGCAGCAGCATCCAGTAGCAGAGGATAGGAAGTTTTAAAAATTGTCTTGCATTGAATTTATCAGCGGTATATATTTACAGTAGGTATAATAGTACTACAGCAGCTGGAATGTACCCCTGGCAACTGTCTTTATATTGAATGGACCAAAGAACAATTCCAGCCACAAAGAGCTGTTGTCCTCCAAGGGGAAACACCACCATGTTAAAGCTTCCACATGTATTAACTTATGTTCAGGGATCAGTTCTTAGCGCAGTTAAGTAAACCAGTATCATTTACTCCTTGGCTGTTTCTCATAAGCAGATTTAGTGGTTGAGGCACTGAAATCCATAGCTGTTTTGCCGTGCTGGTTTGTAAAATCAAGACTGAAGCAATTTCATTGTTGAGGTTTTAGCCCTGTGTGAATAGTTAAGTTGGCTACTGAACAGAGAAAAAAGAAATTATTATTATTACAGTATATTACATGGACTGTTCTGAATTTTTTTATTTATGTATCAATTTATTTATTTATTGGAAATATGCAATCTTTGTATAATCTTCTGCATATCTTCTGGGGAGACTTTATTGCAGCCTTCCAGTATCTGAAGGGAGCCTACAGCAGAGCTGAAGAGGGACTCTTTGTCAGGAAGTGTAGTGAGAAACGGTTTTAAATTGGAAGAAGGGAGATTTAGATTAGATATTAGGAACAAATTCTTTCCTGTGAGGGCAGTGAGGCACTGGAACAGGTTGCCCAAAGTTCTGGATAACCCATCCCTGGAAGTATTCAAGGCCAGGCTGGATGGGGCTTTGGGCAACCTGCTCTAGTTGGAGGTGTCCCTGCTCAAGGCAGGGAGGTTGGGACTCAATGATCTTTAAGGTCCCTTCCAACTCTAACCATTCTATGGTTCTATGATTCTATGATATCTGAAGCATATTAAACAGATTGTAAGAAGCATGCAGGAGCCTCAGGTAAAATTTAGACACATTCAGGAGAAAATTAAGGAAAGATCCAATTATACTGCTGAGGCATTCCGGAAGTAAAAAAAATTTGTAGGTTCATGAATCCTTAGGCACCTCTAAAGTTTGTTATGTTTCATGAGCTGACTACTTAGGTACTTCAGAACATCTGAAACCCCAAAATCAGGAATAATTCGTTTTAGGTCCCTTTGATAGTTAAATAAACTCTCATCAGAGCATAACCAATTTGGGGGGCTGTTTTCAAGCAATTTTAAAATTTTGGTGAAACCACTGATCTCAGAATTAAGACAGGTAAATTCTAAGACCTGTCAGTCTGAAGGATTTTAGAAATAACAACTTCATCATCAAGGAGAAAACCCCAGTCACTGTGGTATATGTTTTGTACGTAAATATCTTTGTCTTGTTAGAGTCCTTTGTGCAGGCAGCAATGAAAGATTTGGACATTCACCAATCTAGACACAACGGGTACCTGATCCTCTAATCTAGATGTTGAGTTGTTCAGCTGGGAAAGTCATTGTCCTGCTCCCTTGCCTACCTTAATGTCACGTCAATACTGTAAGCATGGTGAGGGTGTGACGACTGCGAACTGTGGAAGTCAAGATCTCGTAAGGGAAAGAAGCTGGATTATGCAAACTATGAGAAAGGTACACAAGAGCATGAGGTTCTCCCCAAATACACATCTTCCTGCTCTTGTTTTTAAAGAAATTAACATTCCTTTTTTAATCTAGGATCTCTTCTCAGACTGCTGGGTGATCCCTCTCAGGATCTTCCAGCAAAAACAGTCAGCAGGAGCACTGCTGACTTTAGATTCTTGCCACAGCTGCCAAGACAAGTAATTTGAAGCCATTAATGCTGTTCAGTTCAGCTCAACAGGGTAATCATACCATTGCTTTGTACCCGCCATATTAAGACATAACATTTTCATTAAAATGGTCATTTAAATTAAATTAAATGGTGATTTTTAAAAAACTCTATTTTTAGATCTTTTTCTTCCACAGCAGTATCAAGAAAACAGTCACTCTGTGCTACACTTCAATATCACAAAATTCACTTGTATTTTGGAAAGCCTTGTAATATTCATGGCCACGTATGCATGCATACAAATCTCACAGAGATTACAACATCTGAAGAGCATAAATGTTGATGATTCTTCCAAGAGCAGGATCTTGCAAGACCTAAATCCCTTCAGGCTGACTTTTTATTCCCTGACTATGAGAAGAGATAACCTGCAATTTGAAGAGCTTCTTACATGGATCAGGAAAGAGACAAGCAGATTCCAGCAGGAATTTGTGATGAGTTGGCTGGGGTAATCTAACCCCAGTCCCTGAGTAACCTCACTCTCTCATCTAGCTTTAATTTTCATCTCTGCTGATAATCCTGTAAGCGCTCTCCATTTCAGATTCCTTCTGTCTTTCCTTCTCACATCTCTTAGTAGTATTTCTTTTCAAATGTCTGAGCATCATCCCATTTTCAACACAGAGAAAAAAGTTGATTTATTTTTCTCTCTTTTAGCTAATATCTTTTATCTACACTGTTAAAACAGCAAATTCAACTTTTTCACAAATCCAAATTTCCTACAATGGTGAGAAACTTTAACACAGTTTGTACTTTCTTTCTTTCCTGATAATGCAACTGTTTTTCCAAGTTGTGAACTCTACCATCTCTCTCAACAACCATTACAACCTCTAAAGACTGAAACTGATTCTCCCTCTCTGCCCACAATTCCTTGTTGCAGGCAAGTCCCTGGCTGCACATTTTAGTGCACAGTCTTTAATGTGGTGCAGGCCATAACCCTATATAAATAAAATGAAATATATCCCTCCTATTAAATACCCAGTCAGGGGAAAATTATTTGAGAACATTGGCCATTAAAATAAGAATAAACTTTAGGATGGTTTAGAGATTTTCTCCTAATGGATATGCGTTATCCCTCATTTCAAAAACTTAAGATGTTATATGGGATCTATTGCTCATTGTTTTGAAAAGAAAAGGAAGTGCATTAGATATTGGAGAAAGTTTGAAATGAAATGAAAACTCTGGTTTCAGAAAGATCTTATAATCCAATTTACTATAACCTTGTACAGCAACTGCAAAAGAGATATTGACAGACTCAGACAGTTCAGCGTTCTGCTCATCCTCCCAACAAAGTTAGCACATAAAAGCTAAGGCACTCTGGATGAGAGCGTCAGCAGGTATAAATCAGTGTCATGCCTTAGGCCAATGGTACTCGTGGTCATCTTTCCTCAGTATTACCCTTGTAGATGTGGTCTCCGGGTCTGTGATTGTTCTGAATTGGCAGACAAAAAGTTATTGGGAGGACTAAACTGTATGGCGGATTTAGGTTTCTCTGTAGAGAATGGAAGGGTTTTCACTCCTTGCAAGTCGAGAAACATTACTGCATATTTTTTCTTTCCCCACCCCCCCACCCCCCTCACCCCCATCTGTCGCTGTATTGAAAGCAGTTTGCCAGGGGCTGGTTCTGATGCTATGCAGCCCTGTGAATTCAGAGACATTTAATAGATATTTGAGCCTGAGATGAAGTGGCTATGCAAGAGTGTGCCAAACTGCCACTTTCTACATTGAGCAGCACCACACCACTGCTCCTGCATGAGAATGCCATATTGCTGATGGCTGTGACAGCTCAGATGAGCCCCTGATGAGATGGTTTCTACTTGTTGTAGAAACCAGGCTAGCCCAAGAGACCCTGTGAGAGCCGGATTGCAAGCAACTGCTTGAACCACTGCTGGCCTGGACAGTACTAACTTGCCATGACAGATGACAGTCTGCATCTGCTTTTGTTGTGAAACAACAGCTCTGGTGGAGCTAGGAACGCCTTTTGACATTCCCATGGAGACATGAAGAAGTTCAGAACTTCTAATGAGTCTGAATTCACACAAACTCACTTCTGATGATCTAAAGGATTTAGCAGTGAAGGACACGTTCCTCTCTGAGCATGTTCTGTCTCCTGCCACAGGACTTCTTTGATACTGGACATTGCACATGACTAGCATACTCAGATTCATGTTTATAAAAGGAAAGCCAGAATGTTCCTCTAACAGGCAATTCCTGTGGGTCAGTGTGGACCATTGACTTTCAAGTGTCTGTGTCTCCTGGTTCTTAGCATCTTTGCTGGGCAATCTGGAGGAGAAATCTGACTAAAATGCAGAAGAATCAAGAGAGGTGATCTAAAGGAAAAGAAATTTAAATAAGGACAACCTGGGACACTACAACCAGAGGAAAAAAACAAGTGAGCTGGTCACGAGGACTACAGCTAGAAGCCAGAGACAACTAAGGCTGAAGTTCTGTACATGTCTCTTTAACACAGATCTCAGAATAATGTTTAACATAATCTGCAACATAATCTCCTTTATTGCTCCAGTAAAAGGTTGGAATTTGTGTATATATGCTGAACATACATGGAAACAGGCAGAAAAAATAAACATAAATTAATAAGTACATGATGCAATATACATGACAAAGTACTCGGAGGCTCATTAATAATGAAACATGTGCAAAAATAAACTATAGGAAAATCCAAATAAAATGAACCTGGAGTGGTCTAGTAATGTAATATTAACTGATACGATTAAACAAACATGTGACAAATTAATAGTAAACACATGCATTCAACTACTGTGGAATTCAGGACTGGCCTCCCAGGCCCAGAAATCACAATATCACATCATTACCTTTTTAGGAGAAGCATATGCCAAGTCACTGGTAAAATGTTTTCTTTAGTAAGTATCTAAATATTGTGCTGGAAGAGCTGGTGGTTGCAAATCACTGTTAAAAAATATTTCTTCTCCTTTGTAAGTGATGCAAATCAACAACTTTTTCTTATTAATTGTAAACGCATTTGTCACTGCCAGAAAAATGAGACCAAACCTGTCTCTAGAATGTAAGTGGTTCATATGTACTAACTGTAAGACATAAGAGAACAAGAGAGAATACATAACCCAGACCTTAAAAGACAACTTTTACTATTTTTACAGCAAATGAGCAAACTTATTGGAATCTGACCAAATCTTTTGAAAAATTCGCACAGGCACACACTGGAATATCTCTGTAGTAAATGTATTGCTGAGCCCACACATGTCACATCAGGTTCATCTTCCCCTAACTGCTGCCTTAAGAAGATGCAGTTTCACATTGGGCAGGTTCTCACCTTCTGCAGTTCCCACCTCTCACATCTCCTAGTCATTAAAGACCACCAAAGAGAAACATTTAGATTTTGCAACCTCTTATGCACTGAGGATAGTATTTAGAGAGTCCTCACAATCCCTAGCTGCCAGGGATCCTCTCACAAAGCTACTCTTCTCTGTCAGCCCACATCTTCTGCTCAGTGTGTGCTAAAGGAGGTAAGATGCTCACAGGCAAAGCCTGCTGTCATCACGCATCCTCCGTTGCAACTTACTGCAGCAGGATCTATCATGGAAGCAAATATGGTACATGCACTGTCCATTTTGTGCTGCTGTTGTCTATCACTGAAATCTGAAGAAATCCAAATGTCCTTCCCAAAAATAATTATATATATATATATTTCTCCACACCTACTGCTCATGTGACACAGTGTCTGTGTGTACCATGCTGAGCTCCCAGGTACGGATATACATCTCAACCACATCTCTTTTCCACACCGTGATAAACTAAGTGTATGCTGCTACCCTCATGCCCTCAACCACATGTCTACTCTTGTGTCAACAAACCCTCCTGTTATTTCAGGAATTTACAGCCTGTCAATAAACATTTCTGGGTTAAAAGTTCAAAGACCTGGGATAGAAGATGGCAGTCAAGATCTGCATAGATTTCTACGCACACATGTTGATGGAAACAGCTGAATAAAAATGTTAGGGCATGATACTGCTTCCAAAAAAGTCACTGTAAAACTATCAACCATTTCACTGTGACTAGATTCAGCTCTAAGTATAAATTAATTTCTACATAAGTGTTTGGAAGTATCTTGTTTTTCATTGCAAACCTCTGCACAGTAAATATAAGCTTTATTTGGCTTAGAATTCAAGGGGCATGTTATTGCTAAACAATGCAGTCAAGCTGAATTTAGACTTTTTATGTTTTACTAAATCAAACAGGTAGGTAAGCTATAAAGTTCACAAATCATCTTCTAATCCTGACTACAGTATTTAGTTTTGCAATCTTTTTTAACATTTAGCCCCATTTTTTAAGTTTTCTTCTCAATGTGAAAGGATCTTTAATGAACTTTAATACTATAAACAGATCCAAAGATTAAATGATTGAGAAAGTTTGTTCTATAGTTGGATTACTCCACAGGCTGTAGCGAGACCAAAGAAGCTAGTATGGTCTTTGGATCCATATCGCATTGTAAACTAAGAACCTGCTGACTACTAGATATCAAAAAAGATTAGCAATGGCATGGCTCATGGCTTTAAGAATAAAGTAAACGGAATTTAAGGCCAAGCCAGTTTTGACCAGAAATTACCAAATTTCAGCCATCTGCTGACTATTTAATGTGGAAAAAAAAATGGTGCTTCTGGTTCTGTTTTTAGAAACTCTAACCACTGTTTTTAAAACAAATAAAAAATAAAGGAAAATATTATATTACATTGTATTATATAGATTATTTAAATAACTCCTAAAAGCCAGCTAATGTAAAAATACATTATCAAAACAAGTTCACCAAATAGGGATGGAACATTTTAGCAAGAAAGATCCGTAAACTTATCAATTTTTCTTTTTTCCCAAAGAAATTAAAATATATTTAATAAAACTGCCAGTGCTTTTTCAGTATAGGATTAAACAGAAATGGTACATTTTAATTCAATGGAAAAGAAACTGGTATAAAATCACAGGTGTAAAACCTAGCAGGGAGGTACTGAATTTAAGATATACCAATTAGAAAACACAATATATATTACTTAAATACTTATTAATCATTCACATAAGAAAATAGATAAAGTGAGCACAGATTTATCACAGAATGGCAGTGGCTGGAAGGGACCTTCAGAAACCCTTTAGTCCAACCCTCTTGCCAAAGCAGGGTCACCCAGAGGAGCTTGAACAGGAATCCATGCAGGCGGGTTTTGAATATCTCCAGAGAAGAAGACTCCACACCTCTCTGTGCAGCCTGTTCCAGTGTTCTGGCACCCTCAAAGTAAAGAAGCATTTCGACATGTTTAAATGGAATTTCCTGTGTTCCAGTTTGTGCCCGTTGGCTCTTGTCCTGTCACTAGGTGCCACTGAAAAGAGTCTGGCTGTATCCTCTTGACACTCGCCCTTTAGATATTTATAGGCATTGATGAGATTCCCTTTCATTCCTCTCCAGGCTAAACAGACACAGGTCTCTCAGCCTTTCTTCATGAAAGAGGTGCTCCATCCCCTTGATCACCTCCATAGCTCTCTGCTGGACTCTTTCCAGTAGTTCCTTGATCTTCTTGAACTGGACACAGTATTGCAGATGCGATAAATCCATAGAATCTATGATTCTATGTGGCCTCACCAGGGCAGAATAGCGGGGGAGTATAACCTCCTTCAACCTGCTGGCCAAACTCACCCCAGGAGAGACCATTGACCTTCTTGGCCACAAAGGGCACATTGCTGACTCATGGTCAATTTATTGTCCCTCAGAACTCCCAGGTCCTTCTCTGCATAGCTGCTACCAGCAGGTCAGTCCCTAAACTGTACTGGTGCATGGGGTTACTCCTTAAAGGCAAATGTCAGACCAGCACACTGAAAGGAGTGCAGCATCTGATGAGCAGATACATGTATGCACCACCACTCTGCCCTGTGGACTTGATAAAGTAATGTATCCACCTGTGGATCAGCTCATAGACTAGTCTGATGAACAGGAGTACTTATTAAATGTTCATCATATTATATTGAAAACTTTATGTTCTGGCCCTTTGTTATTCAATATGTCTTTAGAGAGAAGATATTACCAATGCAGATAAACGCAAACCTCTGATTATATGAAGTGATAAACACACCCATAATTCCCGCCATGCCTATAAGACTGTGAAAATTGTAGGATTTATTCAGGCAAAACATGGAATTTAATGAACAGAACTTATCAGTACGAAAGTCTGACGTTATAAACATCAACTAGCATCATGATGCCAGAAGAATGTTGAACACAAATGCTCAGAAACAAAACACTGGAGAAAAAGGCCATTTTTTGCTTTTGCTTCTGAATTGCCTGCCTTCCTCCCTTCTCTCTTTGTAATAGGTCTTATGAGATCAGCCCTTCTACAAGTGAATCCACATAAATTCCCAGCAATTTTTAATACAGGAGGGCTACCATAATTTCATGCCTCTTCAAACACACAGTGAGAGCAATCAAGGGAAAAAGAAATTAAAAACTAATTCTGCTATTTATTCTCCTCATTTATTTTATCAGTCATCCCACTGTCACACTGAATAATAATCAACAAGACTTGATACACACACTTAGCACAGGGCAGACGTCTTTGCGGGATTCCAGAGAAAACTGCAAACCCAAGGCAAATACTGATACCGACTGAAAGACTGGATTAATCACAGCAAACATGATGCCAGTATTAACACTCCTCTTCACTGAGCTATCCAGGCAGGCTAAGTATGAAGCAAGTTTACCTAACTAATCATGTCAATACAGAGGGGAAAAAAGACTTCAGAGCAGTTTACTACCACAGACAGCTGCTGGTATGTGGAAGGTAAAGTAGACAGCATGTCTACAATGAGGTATGAAATTACAACAGGAGTATTGTGACAGACTACAGATAATTATTGCTTATAATGTCTGGCTGCAATTAAACGATTCTGTACCATTTCACATTTAGAAGCTTAGTGATGGAATTAAGAGGCTGTGATGACTGTTTAGAGGAATCCCATTTAAGTCTCAGTCACTTTTCAGGGCTGATTCAGAATGCTTCAGAAAAAAAAACACAAGATCAAAGTAAACCATCATTTAGTTTTCATTTGAAATCTGTTGTTACTGAGGAAACCGCCCTGGCAATTTTAGCCTTACGGAATCTTAAAAGCCTGAAGGAGTTTCTTCTGTTTGTTCTGCCCTTTTTTGTTAAATCAGTTATGAAAAGGGTTAATTCAGCAGGGTCAGATATGTCTGTACAGAAACTTGGGTCTGAGTGGTGTCTGGATGCACATTTAAGCAACAGCTGTGATTTGTGTGAAGCATATCTGTAAGAAAGACAATTTCACTTCTGCACCTCCTGACGAAGGAGCATGCATTGGGCTCCAGAAGGAGCATTTAGGTCAGTGTAACAGCAGAAGCACCACAAGCGGACAAAGCAGAATGGAGTGAAATGTCCCTAACCCTGTAGGGCTAGAATTAAAAAGGTACCTTAGGACACAAAAAGGCACCTTAAGGACACAAAAAGGCATCTGCTGAGACTCTCATAAGTGTCAATGTTCTCTAACTTCTTTTAAAATGAAAATTACTCAACTAGAAGCTCTCGAAAACCTCTCTAGATACCAAGCTACGTTTACCTCACTGTCTAATCACCTTCACAAACCAGGACCTTAGAAATTTTGTTCCTGCAAAGGGGTATAGTTTTCTGTACCCATTTTTGTATCACTTTCTGCACAAAGTTCTGAGACACCATTTAGGAAATTGATATAGGGCAGAGACTGTTTGAAGTGAATTTGTTCTCCTCTGCACTGAAAGGGAGCAGATTATCATTTACTGCGCCTCTGAGTGTAGTATTTCCCTGAACCTTTCTATGAAAACACACCTGTCTATGCTGTTTAGGAGCTTTGTTTTCATCAGATGCCAAGGCTGACTGAAAACGGAACACCAAGAAGAAGCAGCTTGATCTAGTGAAGCTCCAGACATCAGAGAGCTACCTTATTTCCTGACAACTTGACCATCAGCTCCTCAGCAGCCCTCTTGGAAAGCTGACAAGAAACAGAGACCAGTGAGACAAGTAGCTCTTCACTTGTCAGGATTTCTAAGCATGGAGTTGAGACCAGGAGGTTTCTGTGTCTTAGAGCATGTCCCACATAGCCTCAGCACCAACTGACCCTTCACAGCAAACCCTTTCTTACAGTGAATTTTGAAGTAGTGTATAAAGTTTAAAATACAGTTAACTTTTAGTATTGTCTATTGTCCTACGTCTACTTCAGGAGGCCCAAGGAGATGCTGAGGTCCTGATTAGACCTGCCTCTGCACAAGTGTTACCCATTTCAGTGCATCCAAAGCACTAATAGGAACAGATTCAGAAAACTCAAACTCACGTTCAGAAAATTCAAAAATGCTTAAACTTCATTGTTGCTTGCCCTTCCCCCTTCCTCCTAGGAATTAGTTTCTGGACTTTCAGATATTTTTATCCTTTTCCCTTGCTGGCAGAAATCTCCTTCCCTCAGTCCTCCGCATGCCTTTTCTTCTCCAAATCAGCCCAGATGCGTGGTCTGTCTGCACCCCTCATGAAGCATGGCTTGCAACACCTGACTTTGGAGTACCAGATAAAGGACCACAGAAAGAGTTCTGGAAGACACTTAGCTGCCTAATGACTCAGGGAAGCTGCTATTGCTCATTCAAAAACACTGAAGCACCCTAGTTCTTAGCATTACTAATTCTAAAGCATTCATTGCTTCTGAAAACCTCACTAGATTAGATGCCTGTCTCATGCAAGATACATGCTTTTTCCATATATAGTCCCAAATATCCTTACATGCAATAAAAACGTCCACTGCAGACAAAATCCCTCTGCAGGTTCAGTGACAAACAAATATTAACAGAATTAACCATGTCCCTAATTACACATCAAACATTTCAGAAAACAACTGACTGATCTTTAAAGGAATTTTGCCTTTTCTCCTGGATATAGTTTTCTTCTAGTAGAGAGAAAGAATTATGCTGTCCAACAGGAGAGTTATAAATTTTACTACTGGGCTAAATATCATGTGTGCGTAAATCTGGCAACTGTGAAGTGTTGTTAAATAGATAAATGCTCGGTTTTTCAGCCCTGCCATATATCAAAAGGACCTTCCCCTACACTCTTCATCCTGACAGCTGTGAGCATTTTTAGGGGTGGAAGAAAACTCATTCTATTGTTTAAAACATACTTGTGGAAAACTAAGCTCTCCCAGCTAAAAGAATACCCCTCTTCATAGTTTCATCTGAGTAGCAGAAGGCTGCTAGGTTTCCTGGCCTCAGAGAGGTGCATGGCCATGCTCAAGTCTCTTCCAAAACACACATTTTTNAAAAAAAAAACACAGAAGAAAAATGCAAAGCAAAAGCTCTTTGGCTCCCTCTGGACTACTACCAGAGAAATCTTCTTCCCACTCTCATGCTTCTGTTTCCATACACTGAACCTCCCCAGTTACTGCAGATTTTTCCTGCTGGTACACATCCTTCATATACAAGGACACATCCTTTTAGCTAATGGTTATTGTCTGTGGATTTCCCAGTAGCTGGCATTCCATGACCAAGGGTGAAATGAAGTCCTGTTCCATGAGGTCAGAGTCTATCTACAAGACATGACGTAGCATGCATTCATGCCAGTTGCCATGAACTGCAGCCTAGGGCCCAGCTCGGAGACTTTGTTCTTGTCTCTTTCCAGTGATGAAGTCTTTCCTGGGCATCAGTTCACACTTACATTTCTCCGTACGTTACATGATAAAGTGTATGTAAGAGTGAAGAAGGGAGTCAACATGATCCATACGTTAGTGAATATACAGCATTGCCCATTCACCACTATAGCCATACAAATTTCTTCCGTTTACAGTCTTTACTAGGTTAAATCAAGTTTAATATCACAGGAACCTCTCATGTCACTTATCCAGAAAGCACCATTCACAATTTAGAGCCCTATAAAATGATAATAAGACAAGAAATTATATTTCTCATTGACTGCCACAGTCGAAACAAAGCTTATTTCTTTTTATTAAGTACTTATATGGTCCTCATACCCTCTTATCTATTGCCTGAGGCCGTCATTCTCTCCAAGAAAAACCACTATTAATCCTTGTTTATGCCAAATCCTTGCACTATAACCGTGTGTTCAGAAAAAGTTGCCATTTAATAATAAAGTTTAAGGTTATTGCAGTCAGAATCAGTGTGGGCAAACATAGATCACTTGTAATTTTTGTTTTAGAATGCCTGGAAAATGTTTTGTAATAAAAAATCCCCAAATATCATGATTATTGTATTGAAGAGGATAAAAATGTAGAGATTGGGCCAAAATTTGGTTACACATTTTGGAAATTCTGGTTATTGAGCTGTGAATCTTTACAGTTCATAGATTGGTACATGTTAAATAGATCTCAAATTTATCTGATGTTTTTGGTATTTTGCAAATTTCATCTCAAGGGAAGAGATTTCCGTCACATGGGAAACTTATTTGTGGTTTACATGGCCTCTCCTGTGTAAGGGAATCACTCTTCTGTGTCAGGAAATTGCATTGTCCTGAAGCACCGAGTCCCAGAATCCCACTGAGCAGGAAGAAAGATTGTACCGTCTTGTTTAAGATCCCTCTTGCTCTGAATGGGAAGGTTTTGTCTTGAATGGATACTCATCCATGGAAAGAATGAGAAAAGATGGTCATGGAAAAGACCTGTCCCAGACATATTACAGAGGAAAAGTGTGGGCAAAAAAAAGTCACAGTACTAACAACAGGAACGTTCTGCAAGAATTTGGTATTATTGTGGGGTTTTTTCCCCTTACCTTCTTTTCTCTCTCTTTCTTTTTCCCTTTCATTGATTCCCTTTCATTTCCCTTTCTTTCTTTTCTCTTCTTGCTTCCTTTGTCCCTTTTCCCTGTGTGCATGCATACTTATATTCTTAGTAGAAATGAAGCCCCAAATAATTTGAGACTTCAGACTGAATTTCCCTAATGCTTTTGGCTTAAAAGTGGAATAAAAAGAAAAAGTGGTGAGCCTGTTACAGAACATCATCCCTGGAGCATTCCTTAACTGCTTTTCCTCAGAAATGGGGGAAATAGTTCAGATTCCTCCTCTTCTCAGGCAATAAGAACACACCAACAGCTTGAAAAATGATTTAATCTACATAAAACAGGAAATTCTGTGTGGGATGCCCACTTCTCTTGAAGCTGAATAATTCTATATAAAATATTTAGCTTTTGGGGGGAGACAGACAGAATGACTGATTGTAGGAAAGCTTGTTACTTAGGGAATGTATGAAGAGTATCACACTTCCAATTCATACCTCACAGAGAAATTAGAGGTTTTCTAAAGGTGAAATAACACATGACATTTCTATTCTTGAATGCCACTAAAGTTAGCACTTTCTGCATTTCATGTTGGTGCTCTGAATCACAGTCAGTTTGTGTTTGGTTTTTCATGTGCCACAGTGAGTCACACTCCCTTTACTTCCTTTTATTTTCACATATTTTATACAAAGTACAACAACAAAATTGAGAATACCTTCATACCAAAATGTCCTGTGTTATATTCAGCTCGCAAAAAGAAACAGACCCTCAAAACAGCCAACGTACTAATTGTTAATGGGTGATGGCTAAAAATGAGCACACAGAATACGCATGATTGAAAATTTTCCCTTTTCTGGAGCCTAGAAATCTCTGTATAGGTCCACACCTGCAGCTGGAGACAACCTTTGCTGCCTTCTGGCCATCTTCACAAATCATTTCCACGAAGAAGTTTCTCATCTCAGGACTCAGAAATCCTGATGAACATTGATGCCTGGTATCAAGTCTGTCTTGCTGAAAAGTGCCATGCACATAATAAATTGTGGACTATGGGATTCTTCAGACAGATGTAGTGCTCAAGAGACATACAGGCCCAGAGAGGTGGTAGATGCCTCATCTCTGGAAACTTTCAAGGTCAGGTTGGACAGGGATCTGAGCAACTTGATCTAGCTGAAGATGTCCCTGCTCATTGCAGGGGAATTTGGACTAAATTACCTCTAAAGGTCCCTTCCAACCCAAACTGTTCTATCAATCTGTGATTTTATGATTCTATGATTCTAGGACAAGGCTTTTCCCACACTACTTCTTGGGCCCATATCTGCTTACTACAAGTCATATCCATAAGGAATCATATATTTCCACATGGCCATGGAGATCCCAGACATCTCTTTAAGCCATCTGTCATCCGACTTGACACAGCAGGTACGTCTCTGTGCTCATGAACCAAAAGGAGAAGTATTCTCTGCAACATCAGGCTGTTTGTACAAGCCCCAGTTCTTCTAAAGTACTCGTCCAATGCAGTCTAGCAGACCAAGCTGTCAGAAAGTTAGCTATTAAACAATCCCAAAGTCCGCTATTCTCCCATTTTAAGACACCTTCCCCTTTCTCATATAGCCTGTAGTTAGAGAGGAGCTTGGACCTCATGGAGGGAGCTGGGGCAGCTGCTGTGACGTAAGGAATTGTTATGTGAAGGCCACCTTGGTGGGGATGCCTTTCACAATGGACCCCAATATTGACATAGACCCATCCTAAATACCAGATGACATAACTAGTGGTTTTAATAGGAGTTTGAACCTCCTTAATTTTCAGTAATGTTATGTAAACTAGGCAGTCATGCTTGAAACACAGCAAGACTAGTGTGAATATCTGTCGCTCCACGTGAAGTGGAGCTTAAACTCAAGCTGCTATTGTGCAAGTTAAAAGCTCTTTCCTAATGATCTTGGATATTGTCTGAAGAGTAGACACAAGGGAGGATTTTCCTGTGTATCACAAAAACTATGTTTGAGACAGGAGGATACCTCAAGATACTTGGGACTGTCAAGGCTGCGTCCTCAAGGGCAAATCCATATGCCCTGGGACAGTATGTACCAACCCCAAAGGCAGATTTGAATGGGGAGGTGGGAGGAATGTAATAATCTTTTTATTTTCTTTTTTCTAGTCCCTCAGCCTATTTTTGTAATGGAGGAAAGTTCACAGCTGCATTACCTAAATACAGGAATTTTCAGGGCCAGCTGTGGTAAATTAGTTAATTCCTCTGGCTCATTATATCAGAGACATGCTCTGACAAGTTGAGACTGGCTGCTATTACAAATGTACAGCCTGGGAGGAAAAAAAATACCAGTGTGAAGGTTTGGACCTTTTCTTTGCAAAGTTACTTTAATTAGAAAACCAGACTCTAGGAAGCTTTGTTCTGTGAAAGTCTAATTGTTAAAGAGGATTGGGGGTGGGGTACTCACATTTGCCCATCAAGTTACTGAGCTGTCCATCCCATATATCTTGGTTTGTGTCCTTTGTCCAAAAGTGGCTCTTATCGCCTGGGCCCACAAAGGGTAGAGAGAAGAGACATTTATTTCACAAGCACAAAGAACCACTTTGAAGACACAGCCCTTTGTTCACCTTCAAACACTCCTTCTGGTGTCGGTTAAAGAGTATTGAAATTTCTCTGCTTTGGTTGTTTAAAAAAAAAAATTTCACAGGTGGCTGAGAGACAGAACAAGTCCCACACTGCTGCAGTAGTTTATGCTTCAAGAAGTCAGTGGCAAACAGTGGGAACTCACCGCAGGAGGAAGAGAATGAGTCCCAAAATGGTCGTTGTGCCAACCCAGGCTGGAAGAGGGCTGCAGCTCCTTGTGTCACTCTTGGTGAATATGCTGTTGCACCAGGAATGGATGCCTGCACTTAACGGTTCATGTCCCTCACCTCTTCAGTGCTGAAATGGTCATCTTGGCATTTTTCAGCTTTATTCAGTACAAATAAGTGAGGGACTGTGAAGTATTAGGGAAAGATCTAAGCAAACATATGGGTGGTTGAAACAGCAGTACAGTACATGTTTCACTCCAACACAAAAATGCAAATCTCTGCACGTCAGCAACTGCCAGAGGTATCTAAACTTGTTTCATGACACATGTGGCAAAGTTGTTGTTTCCAGAAAAGAGCAAACTTTCCGTAGGTGGTCAGTGCATATGCATTGACTGGATGAGAATCTTAACATGAGCCAGTAGTGCGC